>JACBAD010002104.1:0-172326 GCA_014281905.1 Aspergillus hiratsukae | reverse complement strand
GACGAGGATGAGGATTTTGATGATGAGGGGGAGATGCTGAGGGGTGAGGAGGGGGTGACGGATACGGAGGCTGAGAAGAAGAATCTTGCGTATGTTTCTCCCTGTGCTGACACTGTGCGATGACAGGCTGACGTGAAGGAAGTCTACTGGTGGATGCGTTCAACCCTATTCAGTCAGAGCGATACGATCTGTTCAAACGGGCCAAGCTGCGCAAGGAGACGCTGCGGCGGATTGTCAACCACGCCCTGTCCCAGTCTGTTCCTGCCAGTGTCGTGACGACCATCAACGGTTTCACCAAGGTCTTTGCGGGGGAGATCATCGAGAAGGCGAGGACCGTCCAGGCCGAGTGGGCTATCGCGCATGACCAGGCCGCGCGTGCTGCCTTTGACGCCGAAGAGGCCGAGGCCGAGGCCAGGGCAGCGGCAGCCGCCACATCCATCTCCGCTACACCGGTGACTGAAGTTCAGGGACAGAGCCCGGTCAAAAAGGAGCTGTCGGACAGCAATCGCTCGACTCCAATCCCTCCTTCATCGTCCTCTCCTATGCCACCACAGCAGGTCTCGCAACCGTCCACACCTTCTATATCTGGCCTTCCGCAGCAACCCCCTCCCACACGACCGAAAAGGGAATTCAAACCGCCGCCTAATCCTCACCGGGGCCAGCTCCTCCCTTCTCATCTTCGCGAGGCATTACGACGGTATAAGCGTGATGGCGAGGGCGGCGGTGTTGGTTTCTCGGGTTTGAGTATGGGCAACTTGGGAGTGAGGGGATCTGTTACCTGGAATGCGGGAAGTGCTGGAGGAAGACGGATCTTCCGATAGTATCCCCCCTGTCTCCTCTAACGTTCTGGCATGACGACATGATCAAGCACTTCAGATTGTACATATACATAATCTAATATATTGTAATGTGGCTCGGACGCTAGACGGCACCGTGTAGGCGTTCTTAGGGTTACTGTATCCAACCCCCAAAAGGGACATTACAGGCAATTATTCTTACTCAACCGTGCGTATGCTTTCATTCATCTCTGAACTGATAGAGACCAGCGGGATAAATACATTATTCTCCAAACTCCCTGAACGATTGATACCCATCCGAACTGCACATCTCTTCCATCCGGAACCGTCTGTCTCGAATGACCAGAATCCCCTAGCATCATTGTCAATCAACCTATCTCAAGACGGTCAGCTACAGACCAAGACCTCCTCTATCAGACATAGACATGGCCCTAACTTACCCAGCCATAGGGCCAGATACGACGAGCCAGGCAGCCCTAGAAAGGAAATCCAAGAATATCATCATCCAACCGACGACGATGACGACGGACAAGACGAACTCTCTGCGGGCCGTGGATCTGCTCGTGCTCGCGTCCATGCTCCTCGAGGTACGCTTGCACTTGACGGAGGAGGACCCGGAAGACGTCCACGATGGCCAGCAGGATGATGATCTTGGCGGCTGTTTGGAGGAAGAAAACTAGGCTGGTGGGCTTGGTCTTTGGGGGGAGAGCGATTAGCTCGGTGGTGGTTTGGTTCATTGTGGCTGGTTTGTTTGTTCAGTATCTCTTACAGGGCTGGGGGATGGTTTGACTGTGGCTTGTTCACTTACCCTGAAGAGAAGACGAGTGGGAGGTAACCGTGGGTGTGCCTTAAGTGGAAGTTGTGATGATGCTCACAGGACCAAATGCTAGGATAAAGGATCTGCACGCTGCTAGCTGTAGTGATAACTGCCAGGGAGAAGGAAAGTAGTAGAGAGGCACAAGAACACATTGTTTATTGTGGGAGGAAAGCTTTTGGGCTCGGCGTAACGGTTACGCTCGTTGCCTGACGATGCGATAGGGGCATAGAACGACTCAGCGAAATTGTCTCGCCTGATTTGTCGATTAGCCATGGCAGTGAAGTCTTTCTTCCATGGTGAAGATGAGAGAATCAGGTATCCTAGCCTGCACTGCTCATTCATCTTCTTCTTGTCTTCGTCCTGGATGCCATACTTGTCTCTTTGAATCCTTGCACGTTGAACACATGCAGACGGTCTTTAACTTTGAATTGCTTTTTTCTTTATTTTCTTCTTTGTCGTACTGTATTTCGTTGTTGCCTCTACCCAGAATGTCTGATAAGATTGAGGAAATTCAGGAGATAGAGGAGCCTGCCCAGAGCCAGAGTGAAGAGAATGACTCTCCCCTGGCCAAAAAATCCGGGGTCCAGCGTGTGGAACGTCCTATGCCGGAGCTTGCCTCGAAGAACGGAGACTGTTGGACGTACGATGAGGAAACTTGGCGCCGAGGAGGCATTCTCATTCCTGTTGAGGTCCCAAACGACGAGGCCCCCAGTGAGAGCGTGGATGTCAAGAGTGCAAAGCTCGTTCTTCTCTTCGGTAAGTCAGATTCATCCAGAGCGCAACTCCCATTCTGCTGAGATAGTGATCAACTAATGGGATCTGTATCTGTACCTCCGTAGGCCCCCCAGCCACAGGAAAGAGCACTGCCGCAGCAAACGTGGCTGCAGAGCTTGGATTCATCCACATTTGCCCCGATCAGACGATCCAGCTTCTGGGGAAGACAGGTCCATACCTCGCCTGGCTGCGGGTTGTCCAGGCCATTGAGACCCACGGAGATGTGCCGGACGAGTTACTGTTTCGTCTCGTGAAGATGGAAATCCAGAGACACATGGAATCTGGAGCAACCACCTTCATCATTGACGGATGGCCACACTGCTCTGAGGACTTCAATCTGCTGCACGAAGTGAGTGACCCGTGACCCTTGGCTCTCATTCCACTCGCCTTGCCTTCACTTTGCCATTACCAGGCGTTGACTCGCAATTGATTAGACCTTCACTGTGGTGTCAGCCTTTCATCTGTACGCAACTCAAGACACTCTTGAAAAGCGCGCCATGCAGAATCCCATGACCTTCGATGAAGGTACTCAGCGTCTCAAGTACTTCCGGGACGGAATGGTGAGGTATTATGAAGAGCTGGGAGATCTCCTCACTCTGGAAAGCTTCCGAGACGTCTTGATCCCGGTATGTATACGGCCAATGTGGAGAATTTGACAGGATCCAGCGGCTAACCCTTATGAGATGAGTGCCGAATATGATTACCAGGTTTTCTACCCGGAGATTAAAGCAATCATAGAGGTAGGTTCTGGAACCCAGCTTTGCAAAGGACGTTGATTGACAATACCCAGAAGAGATTTGCTCGGGCTGAGGCTGCTTCGGACCTCCCACAAGCTGAAACCTCGTCGGATGAGCTTGAACACGCACAGGCTGAGTTCTCGTCGGATGAGCATGAGCATGAGTATGAGCCCGTTGGAGATGAAAACCTTGAATAGGCATGGTCGTTGATCTTGTCTTCTTGGGTGACGATCTTAAGACTAGCCGTGTTTCTTGGTTGCGTCATTCTGCTCTTGCACATTTTGACAAGCCTCTTTAGCCTCTGCATCAGGTGAACAGATTGGCAGTCGCCTTCGCTGTATCTCGTGTGATTTCAGAATGAAAGATGGCTGCTTGTTGCTGGATGTTGATCCGAAGCTCTCTTGACTTTTAACTGCAACTCACCAGCTGACAAAGCAGCCTCGGGTAGTCGTCGTGATAACGAATGGAGACATACTGGATTCCAAACAGAGATCCTTTACCGTAGGTAAAAATACGTATAGCACATGAAGATAAGCGCCTCATATTGTACAGTTGCAGATAGACCGTGAACCTGATATAGTAAAACAAGAAAGAAGAATACACTGATGCTCACCTTTGCTTAACCTTGAACGCCGAGCGAGCCTTTTCTCTTTCAAGCTCCAAGGCCTTCAGGTGAGCCTCGCGGCGAGCATGATTCCTCTCCTCCCGCTTCCATTCCTCTTCCTCCTTCCTTCTCCTCTCGTAGTCGGCTGCCAACTTGAGATCCTTCTCGCTGAGCCGAGGAGGCTCGGCGATACTCCCATCCGCGTTCTTCGCAGGGCCCTGACCCAATTTCTCCGCTGTTTCCCGCTTGATGTTCTCCTTGGTCTCCTTCAGTTTGTTTAAGGCGCGGTCAATAAAGCTAATCTCCACGCCATCAGGCGACTTCTGCTCTTCCTGAATCATCTTGGCTCTTTCGGCCTCCAGATACTCACGAAACGTGCGGATCGACTTGCTCTGCTGCGAATCACCATGACCCGGGGACTGACCGTTTTCAGGCTGTCTTTCAGGGAGGGCGATGTTCATCGCTTTTCTGAAGGTGGTAGAGCTGAGAAGGTAGGCTTGTCCCAGACCAAATAGACCAGTCGACGTGAAATAGAGCTGGAGGGCACCGGGGAACCAGGCCATGAACATAAAGGAGAGGACAGGCAACCCAAACATGACGAGCTTGCCTAATTCCGTGCCGGCGAACTGGTTCGTGCCACTTTCCCCTCCTTTCTACACAGGACGAAGACATTCCGAGTTAGTAATCGAACCAGTAGCCCGAAGGATGAACGTCGACTTACCCGGAGGGCCAGGTACAAGAACAAAGACGACGCAGCGGGGAGTATGAAGAACGGGTCGGCAACGGTAAGATCCTTCAGCCAAGCAACGGATTCCATGGCCAGCCCTGGCACTGGCAAGTGTGTCATACCATTGACGACTCTATAGCAACCAAAACCAAAGGGGATCTGAAGGATGGGAATGAACGACTTCCACCACTGGATACCGTGCTCCTGGTAAACCTTCTGCATTTCGGCTCGGAGTTTCACCACTTCCATATTCTTGCCTTCCTTTCCGAGCATGAACATCTCCTGACGCAGAGGTTCCGTGACGGACTTGGTATTGACCATTTTGGTCGTGGTGTCCACAGCGCCCAGCGTAGGATACAGAAGCGCTAATCGGAGGAGCAAACCGGCACTCACGATACTTGCCCACCAGGGTAAGCCTCCCCACATGTGGATATGTTCAATGATAAACTGCATGATCGACGACGGGCCCCAGCCGTAGTCGAGCCCTAGATCTTTGAGGTATCCAATGTGCTCGGGCATCGAGCTGAGATCAGCAGCAGACAGATCAGAAAGGTTAGGTACACCCATATCGGTAGGAGCGTCCAGCAAAGGCTCACTCGCAGTGGCATCGGTTGCGGAAGATGTCGAATTGAATCTTGCGGGTATGACACCGGGTATGGAGGCAGCGGGCTTCCATGACATTTTCCCGGAGAGAGTCTGGGTAGGCCCTCCATAACGTACGGGGAATCTCGAGCTCTGAGGTCTGAACGAAGAAATCTGCAGTATACCGAGCCAAGTCAGCCAGGCGTCTACTCGCTCGCCGGCGGAGAAGAGAATATCGGGGGACAAACCGATCGGCTGGAGCGAGGGAAAGCAGTCAAATGTTGTCGAACAATGGTGGGAATCCCACCACGACCCTTCAAACCAGCCCCTGCCAGCATTGTGATATTTGGCCGCAGGTCTAGTGGTTCACGAGCGACGGCGTTTCAGAGAGAAAAAACAATGGCTTTATCCGCCGCCGACTCCGGAAGAGTGGACTTTTCGCGCCAAGACTTGCTTTCTGCCGGGCGGCCGGAGTTTGTTCCTGATATCAAAATACTACGAAATACAAGAAAGCAAGAGGGCTATTCTCCGGCTAGAATATCAATTTGCATTGGATGAATATTTCCATACTTGCAATGCACAGCAAAAGATGGACCGTGTCTTCAATATGCAGAAGTTGAAGTCTTCGCCCGACGCCGTCCAATCATCAGACCTACTGCCGGTACCCTTTGGAATCTATGTACACATATGCGCAACCCATGCTGAAGACACGAAAATGGACAAACAACGAATGGATCAGAACATGGATATAAAGGAGCTGCTCAGAGATGAATCTATATTTGGTGTCTGAAGGCGCGCAATCACTCCAATGATGTAGTATCTTGCAGACTTCCGGCTCTAGGCTGGCGCCGTGATGGAATGTCGCGAATCTCCATGCCTGGTCCCATGGGCCTTGACCTTCGATAAGCAGGGAAGATCTAAATGAGACAATGATCAGTCTAGTTTCTTTAGGGATGAGTCAAGTGCATCGGCAGAAAATTGCAGACAGACAAATACTGTACCCCCCAGAGCGACCTCATTAAACGTACCTTTGTGTTAGACCAGCCGAGTCGAAAAGCAGCCTCATGTGCAAACAATTCGCCAAATCCCAGCATCAATCCGTTGACAAAAGGGAGGATCAAATTGATCGCCGCCCCCCGCAAGATGCCCCAGATCGACGGAGGCTTGTACAGAATCATAGGCGAACTAGATGTCGACAGAGGAGATGAAACTTCATGATTGGTAGAGTAGATTTCCGAGTCCGAGGGAACCGTCAGACCCGAGTCGTAGAGCTCAACCCTTGAGTGGGAATGTTCGTCGGCCATGCTGCGGGGAGGAGAACGCGGTGATAGGAGTCGAAGCAACAGGAGCTTGTAGACGGTAGAAATTCAACGACTGTTGACGATATACGTGGGGCAGCTCGATTCTTCAGTATCAATTAATGTCGCTTGGTACCTTGCATGAAAACTGGATGGGCGAGATGGTGTAGTTGTCCCAGCCAGATGATCAAGGAAGCTGAATCGTTCTTACACCTGACTCCGAAATTGTTATGTAAGCAAGAATAGTTCCAGGTTACGCAATGTCGGTCAAAAGCCAACGACGGAGGACTTCCCATACTTCTAGCTGAAATCAAAATCTTATAATGAGACACATCTACCGTGTAAGATATTTGTACTAGATGCAGTTTTATGAAGATTGGGGTGTTGTTTGCTGAGGACGAACTGCCTCTTGTTTTTGTTGGTACTAGAGAAGTATTCCCTGCCAATAGGCGAAGCCGCGGAGCTTCATGAAGCGACCATATTTCGACTTTCGAGTACACGGAGCTAGGTACTAGTGACCAATACATGCAGTAGATCCAAAGTCGCAAATTATACTAATATCGAGGTCCAGATTCAATAGCACTCGGCTTGTGCAAATCGCATTCGTAAGTAACCAAGTATCAGGAATACCTGAGGCATCAACAGCTCCAAGACTAGAAATGTCATGGTGATCAGAGGATGACCCTAGCCTAATTGGAGTAATGTCATCTTTTGCGAATAACCCATCACCAGCATCGACTGCTTTTCATCTACATTCAGCTTGACTCTAAGATCCGAAGCCTTATTCCATCTCGTCAAGGAACCTCTATCAAGGCCCACCACCCTAGACCTTGTCATGGCCACTACCAAACGTCCGGTCAGTTGATCCGATTGTATACTGATGATTACGTCATTCGTTTACAATAAATACTAGTTAGTTAATAGAGCTCTTAGGTCTCCCCTCCACCAGGCTGGTCGATGGATCCAGAAGAACTCGACTACGGGACTGATTGGGCCCCAGAAGGTAGCTGGGGGTATGAGATTGGCGTTTGCTACAAACTTGGGGAATGTATCCCCGTTATGTGCTCCCCGGATGATGGTGAAGTAATATTCACAGCTGGTGGGAATTTCTAGGAATGGAACCAGCTCAATATATCTCTTCGTCAGATTCTTTTCCCGACACATTGGATGAGATCGTTGCTGTGATGAAGGAAAAGGGGTACCGGGGACTGAAATTTAAATCAGTGCGATGGAAAGAGGACACTGGGGTCTGATATGGAAACCGCATCACTGACAGGCCACAAGGCAAAGAGCGAGACTTAGTTGGACAATGGGGAACACTTTTCAAACAAGTGAGAAATAGGCTTGTCGCCGGAGAGTTCCTAGCCCTGGTGCAAGACATGAAGCTCAGAAAGTTACCGTTTTGTCCATTTCCTACAGTAAGATTGAAATATCGTTCGACGGGTGCCTTATTCTCGCTGACATCGAATTATCCAAAACAGGAGCTATGGCGGCAGAAACGTGATATGCACAGAATCTCATTGCGGTGGAAAGGAGCTGACTAGGATCCTCTCCGCGGAGAGACGTCGAGAAGAGTGATCAACTGCAGCGAGCTCCTCCGAATCCATGGCGGCGAGATTCAGAACTTCAGTCGTTATGCCGGGTCCATTGGCGGACCGCCCTAGTAGATCCCGTACGGTGACGCTGATATCTAGAGCCCCTTAATGCAACTTCAAGCTCGTAGGCTTCAGATGTTTTGGTTTTCTCAGTTTCTGCGAATAAATATTAGGTTTCGGAGGGAGCGGAGGTGCAGGGATAGATGCCTGAGGCCGACAATTATCTTCGTACATCGGGAGATCTTTTCTTCCGGACGACCAATCAGGCAACAGTGACGTATCCTCATCAGCGCGGTGTTTGTCCCTCAGTGAAATCGGAGCTCCAGTGTCTCTCTAATCATTCGGCATTCACTAATTCCCTTCCCTCTGGTCGCCATACAGCTCACTCTGTTTTCAATATCCCAGATTGGCCTTTCAAAGTTCATACCTTTCTTCATTTAGCGCTCAATAGCTGAAGCGAGCTGTCTACTCATCTTCTACCAAGATGGAGCGTAACCCCGCCGAGAACGATGAGGTGGTTTCTCAGTTCTGTGCAATGACAGGCACACGTCCTGCAGAGGTAACTCTTTCACTCTGATGCCGTGCTTACGTGTGAAGGACAGTTTGCTGACATCTACCCCAAAAGGCACAAGAGTACCTGGCAGCAAATGGGTGGGATATTGAAGCAGCGGTGACAGAATTCTTCGCGGAACAAGACGAAGCCATGCAAGGCGCGAACACAGTCGGGGGTAGGACTCTTGGAGGTGCAGATTCGGCTGCTTCAGCAGGTCGGTCACTAGGCGGCAGCTCTTCCCAGTCTGGAACTGCTACACCGCAGCAGTCTTCCTCCTCATCGCGCAAACCCACGTCTAAGAAGAGATTCGCAACGCTCGGGGATTTTGCATCTGGAGGCGGCGATTCGTCCGATGAAGATGACACAGAGAATCAAGATTTCTTTGCTGGTGGTGAGAAGTCAGGACTGGCTGTGCAGAACCCGGATGATCTCAAAAGAAAGATCATCGAGAAAGCCAGAAAGTGAGTCTTAGTCATACCTGACATTATTTTGAAAGTTTGACATGATACCTGACGATTACGAATAGGACTCAGCTGCCGTCTTCTGACGAACCCGAAAGCAGACGATCTTACTTTACCGGCACCGCACGCACCCTTGGCGGTGACGACGCCCCCAGCCGGGTCATAGAGAACCCGAGTGCGCCTACACTACAGAGACCCCAGCGAGTACAAAGAACGCTTCACTTTTGGGCAGATGGATTCTCTGTTGATGACGGTGATCTCTTCCGCTCAGACGACCCACGAAATGCGGAAATCCTTGACGGCATCCGACAGGGCCGTGCCCCGCTATCGATCATGAATGTACAGCCAGGTCAAGAAGTCGACGTGGAGATTAAGCAGCACGACGAGAAATATGTCAAGCCTAAGCCAAAATACAAGCCTTTCTCCGGAACAGGACAACGGCTGGGCAGCCCGACTCCAGCCATCAGAACTCAACCCCCTTCTGATGCTCCTGCCCCTAGTCAGCCAAGCGCAGAGCCAGTCAAGCCTGACGTGGATGAGTCGCAGCCCATCGTGACCCTACAAATCCGACTTGGTGATGGAACTCGTCTAACTTCTCGATTCAATACCTCGCATACCATTGGCGACGTGTATCAGTTCGTTTCCGCGGCCAGCCCTTCCAGCCAGAGCCGCCCCTGGGTGTTGATGACCACGTTCCCAAATAAGGAACTTACGGACAAATCTGCTGTCCTAGGTGATCTAGCTGAGTTCAAGCGAGGTGGTGTGGTCGTACAGAAGTGGCAGTAAGCTGCTGTTGTGGAAGTTGCGGCACCTGAAAGTTTGTTGCCCACCCGAAACCATAGAAAAGAGGCACCTTTGCTTGCAGGAGAATCATATGTGATCTCCTGAAAATATTTGAGCCATGACACGATTTATGTAGTCCAGATATGGGTAATAGGCCATTCCAGTCAAGGGATGACTCGCATTGATATCACGAACGATTCTCCGCACGAGGATTTTAGAGCTACTGTCTTTTCTTGTCCATTGCAGCTCGTAGTCGAGAATATCTTATCTAAGTGCTTCATACGTCTTATCTTGACGACAGAATACCTCTCGAGAGGTAGTTCCAAATGAATCTCCGGATTGATAAGCAGGCGGATTTCTTCCCCACATGGCGGGATGACGCAGAAAAAGTAAGGGAACTGCGAAATCGGCCGTTTCGCCATCACCTTTTCCTTTGTCTCCGAGTGAAAATTGAATTCGTACAACGTCAAAATTGCCAGATAGCCGGTGCGAAATGCCTCTCGACGGAGTCAAAAACATTGTGCTGGTAAGTAGCATCCTCCCATGTCATTTTCTGTCCAGCGCGCAAACCCCTCATCGCATCTTATCGATAACGATCCTATGTCGATGAGGGATCAGCAGGAGAGCTATCCATGAGCCATACTTGGGCAATACAGGCTGTTTGACTGAAGCTGAATTGCTCCTGCTTTGAACGACTTCTCCACGATAGTCACTAACACTCTGCGAATATGTAGGTCCTCTCCGGCAAAGGTGGCGTCGGCAAATCTTCCGTCACCTTACAACTCGCCCTCGCACTCTCTCTTCAGGGCAAATCCGTCGGTATCCTCGACATCGATCTAACAGGCCCATCCATCCCCCGCCTAGTCGGACTCGAAGACGCAAAGATCACACAGACCCCGCGCGGCTGGCTCCCCGTATCGGTCCACCCGCCCCAGAACACAGCACAAGATGGCGCACCACCACGAGGCGCATTGCGGTGCATGTCTCTGGGCTTTCTGCTACGCGATCGAGGAGACGCGGTGATCTGGCGTGGGCCCAAGAAAACCGCTATGATCCGCCAATTTCTATCTGATGTGTTCTGGGGTCCCACGGATTATCTGCTTGTGGATACGCCGCCCGGCACGAGCGATGAGCATATAGCGTTGGCGGAGCAGCTGTTGACGCTGGCTTCGACGGACCCGGCTGCGTCGTCTATGGGCCGGCCCCGGTTGGTGGGTGCGGTGCTTGTGACGACTCCCCAGGCCGTTGCGACGTCTGATGTGCGCAAGGAGGTCAATTTCTGCGTTAAGACGCAGATCCCCGCGCTGGGGGTTATTGAGAATATGTCCGGGTACACATGTCCTTGTTGTGGGGAAGTGAGCAATTTGTTCTCCAGTGGCGGGGGTAAGGTCATGGCGGAGGAACTCGGCATCAGATTCCTCGGTGCTGTGCCTGTGGATGTCAAGTTCGGCGAACTGGTTGAAGGGAAGATGGTTGTGGATAGTGACTCGGATGAGGAAGATGGACCTACACAGACTCAACAGCAAGAGGAGCCTGTCGATAACAGGCCGCTTGTTCAGCGGTATAAGCACTGCTGGTCATACTCTCGATTTGAGGAGTTTGCAAAGACATTAATATCTCAGATTGAGGGGGGAAGCGCGGCGAGTTGATTATCTCTGACATCTCAAAATAAATAATACTCTTTCTCACTAGCCTCGTTTGTCTTCGTTTATATACCACCATTATGTTTCTTTGTGGCTCAATTGACTGCATTAATAGACAACTCCATGTGACCTCGGAGGCTATCTTAAAGCGTACGGTCATCCACGTACTTTTACACTGTCTTCTCCGAGATCTACCTCCGAGGCGGGAAGATTGATCAAAGTCCAGCGAGAAAGAAAATCACGGGCTCATGCGCTCAATGGGCCTCAAACGAGTGCGCTAGGATCGATGGCACATTAATGAAAGATAGCAATGCAGCAGATTGAAGAGTACAGAAAGAAATAACCAGATGAAACGAACGCCATAAACCGTCAGTACCTAGTCTGTGTTCGTTGGATGCTGTTCATTTTGTCTCTCCAGCATGGCACGCAGCAGCTTTTCAGCGGATCGAGGTTGACCGTCCTGAGAGGCATTCCTGAGCCAATTGAACAGCGCTTGCACATCTGTCAACACAGACTGCTTATCTGACTGCCCGCGGTCCCTTGTCGTGGTATCGCCGTGCTCTCCTGGTGAGAGCTGGTCTTGGCGATCAGAAGGGAGGGAGTGCAATGAATGGCCGTTGGCTTGTGCGTCGAGGAGGATCTCAGACACAAGCGCCGGTGTCAGGATACTCCTAATCTGGTCCTCTGTGATGCGTTCGTTCTGCCTTCCGAGCAATGTCCGGCCGTTTGAGTTCGGCTTCGACATGAATTCTCTAGTCGCAGGCAAGGAGTCTGCAACGAGGCCTGAGGTGTTCTCATCGAGATTGGCAGGAAGCGGCGATCGCGGAGTGTCAGGTTGCGCGAGGACAGATAAGCCCTCTGCAACGGAGAACGGCACGAATGATTGATACACCATGGTAGAAGATGTCACTGTCGAAGGTCCGGTCTGTTCCAAGTAACGATATTGAGGCATAGTGGTGTAATCCCGCACACCTATGACACTGTTACTGTCATCGTCAAAGATGATCACAGTATCATCAGCTTGTCTTTCATGGTCCGAGCTGGCTTCCTCGACGGTCAAGAGACCGCTAGGGGGAGCCCGAATCTCTCCCAAGGGCGCAATATGACTTCCATACTCGTTGGCCAAACTGAGTTTGCTGCGGCCGCATATTTCGCCAATCGTGTCCAAAGTACTTCGTATTTCAGGTTCGATGGCCCGCAAAATGCCATCGATACTAAAGTCCTCTTCCGACGGAAGGTTTGGGCCACGCTTTGGCGTTCCAGATCGAACTGAAAATGGAAAAGACCGCCGTGAAGGCATACCGGATGTTCCTCCAGTGTCATCTGTACTTTCAGTATAGGGTCGAACCAGTACTGGCTGAGATGCCAAGGTCGAGGACCGATTGCCAGAATGATTGGCCTGGCGATTCATCCAAGACAGAGGTCTGTGATTCCCATTGACTTGACGTAACGCAGTGGTGCGGTATGCGCGTGCAGAATCATCTAGAGCAAGCCCATAACGGTAGGGGCTTGCTTGATGAGATGGACCAACAGTCTCGACCACAGGGCAGGAGTGAGATGGTGTGAGCTGGGACAACCTCTGGCCAGAGAGTGAGGTCGATAGTCGGACTCCATCATGGTGGGATGACAGCCTGTCCGACCTATAATCCATTATCAACGAAACAGGGCCCACAAAAAAATATTAAGACAGTTTCGATTTCTGGTTTGTTGTCAAAACCATCCCCTCAATCAAGGAGGTCTCTATCCAAATGTATTCGTCGCAGCTGTGATGCAAGAAGACGCGGAGGGAATACGGCCAACAGCAAAACCCCGCCCTCATGCCGATTCGCAGCTGCGACTGATCGTCCAACAGTAATAGAGAGTTAAGCAGCTGTCAAATCACAGCATGTACAAGGCAGAACACGTATCTACGCTCGAGGTTCTTGCCCAGACTATTACCTGCGTTGGCGCATGAGAAAGAGTGCCATGTTGGCATGCATCTGAAGGACCCGGTAGACTCCTGTGTGAGAAATTTCCAGGTAATGATTGCTCGGTCGAATAACCGCTTTGATCCGATTACCGGGATTTCGAAAACATTGTAGTAAGACAATGCGTTGGCATGCGACAACGACACCGATTAGTTGTGTTATCCATCTACTGGCGGACGGAACAAACCCGCCGAGGGGGAGTTATGCGGCCGGGCCATTGTTGCTACTTCTACCAACTCACAAACATCATGTCTTGAGTCCTTGACGAGCCAACCGGCTATCGTTCCAGTAATTGTTTCTGAGATTATATCCCTGTTTGCACATCAAATCGCCATCAACCTGCTGAAGGTTCCTTTCAATCCAAATGAACAGGTTTCGTGTATGCAACCACTCCGTGTATATACCCCATTGGCTCCCCGGTCCAAGACACTGACTGTTCACGCTTTTAGTTTGGCGACTCCGAGGAGTCGGCCTCGGATCTTGATGACGATACCTCCGACCTGCCATTCCCTGAGCCTCTCACTCGATCATCGTTCCTCGCCCCCGACTTCGACCCCGCAGCCTACCTCTCGACCTTGACCAATCGGCATCAGAGCCTTGAAGACCTTCGACAAGAACTGCGGAATCTAGACCAATCGCTCAGTCGGGAGTTGCTGGATCTAGTCAATGAGAACTATGGCGATTTCTTGTCTCTTGGCAGTGCGTTGCAAGGGGGTGAAGAGAAGGTCGAACAGGTTCGGGTTGGCCTGTTGTCGTTTCAAAGGGAGGTTCAAGCGATACGGGACAAGGTCGAAACGAGGCGAAGCGATATGGAACAGCTCTTGAATGAAAAGAGGCGACTGACGGGGCATGCAAACATCGCTCGGGCTCTGTTAGACTTCGCAGAGCGTGTTGAGGAGCTGGAGAAACGATTGATGATTGGCGGTGCACCGAACCAGCACCGAGGCGAATCGGTCGAGGGATTCGACACGGACTCGGACCTGCTGGACAGTGAGAGTGAGGAAAGTGACGAAGAAGATCTGCCCACCGGCTCGTCTGCAGCACCACTGGTGTCTCTGCGAAGACTGGAAAATCACATACAGAAATATGTCTACCTCACTCGACTCGCGTCGCGGATCGGGGATGATCATCCATTCTTACTTAATCAACGACCCCGATTAGCGAAGATCAGGGCCACGGTGCTCGTGGACCTGAAGACAGCACTTGAGCAAGGCAGCCATGCTGGGGCGAGGCGGGATACGAAAACGATGGCCGTATTGCGACTCTACAAACTCATGGGCGAGGATACCAGTGCAGTAACCGCATTGAAGAACCTGAAGATATAAGCTTCACCCTTGTGCATTGCGCCAGATTCATTTTGCATAGCGGAGGCGTTTAGGATCAGGCTTGAACTTCTAGAAATATATGTTCTCAGAAAACACCATTATGCACCGTGCTGTTCCCAAAGAATAACGTGATCTGTACAATATACACCCAAGAAAATGGACCAAAGATATCACATATGTTACAAGCCGGTCAAAGAAGCGGAGTCAGGAGAATTGTCGGACTTGAACTCTCCATTCAGACTGAAGCCGGGGCCGTTTGTCGAGCTCAGAACCTGGTGCTGGTTAGTACGGATCTCATAATTGCGATTTTAAGGTCAACTTACGACTTCGTAGATCTCCTTAACAATGCGATCGTTCAGGCTGGCGGCGTCCTTCTTCACCTGTTCAATCGTCGCGCGCAGGTTGTCTCTCAATTGTTCGGGGGAAAAGGCCAATTGCCCAATCGGTAGTCGAATAACAGCATCACGCTCTCTGTATACCGTACCACCACGGAGCATCTCAACTCTAGCGGCCACATCTTCGACCACAGTACCGGTCTTGATGCTTGGCATCAAGCCTCTGGGACCAAGAATCCTGCCCAACCCGGCTCTGTTCAAAGCGTCCAAACTATCGGGGTGACAAATGAGGCGGTCGAATTCAATCTTGCCGGCTTTGACCTGGTCGAATACGTCCTGTTCACCTACCAGAACAGCTCCCGCAGTGCGGGCTTCCTTCTCGTGTCTTGTTCCAGGAGGGCACACGACACAGATTCGCGATTCGGTCTGGACGGAGTGAGGAAACCGGAGCATGTTACGGATAACCGGCCCGTCTCGCTTTGTTTTCAAACGTATATGAATTTCGTATTTGGAGACAGTTGGTTCGCGACCAATTTCAAACGCACGGAGATATCTGCAGTAGAATAGTCCGAGGATTAGCAAGATATGCGAGTGAAATGACACAGCCCAGACAATCTCTACCTTACGGCATCGCAGAGGGCGAATTGCTCAACATCCTTGAGATCTTTCTGCTTGAAGTCCCTGGGACCCTTCTTTTCCTTCTTGGTGGTCTTTCCCTTGGCCTTTTTCCCTTGGGCCTGAGGGTTGCTCTTGGCTCCTCGGACTTGTTGGTGAAAGCTCGAGAGCAAAGGCGCCATTGTTCTTTGGCGAAGAGGCGATTGACATGTTGAGAGAATGCTCCTTGCCGCAAACGGCAAGATCGAGCCGTAGGAAGACATGGCGTCGCGAGGTTGATTGATGCAAGCCTTCTTCAAACTCCTGGAAGACGGAGATGTTTTCTTCTCCGAAAGCTCTCTCTCGGCGCTGCGGGCGGAGAAACGTGACGCCGGCGGAGTCCGTTCTGAGTCAATGCCCCTCGATATATTTCTCGATTTTCGGAGAAACTCAACAGCCCAATTGTTACGGTCTCGGGCGTCGATTTCACTTGAAGCGATTTTGAGAGCCGCTATGTCTCAGTACCAGCTTACTCTGGCCACCAGGGCCAGTCAGCCCTATTTGCTTCCTGTCCTCCTGGTCGCTACTTCTCTCAATGAGGCCCGACCAAGCCCAGTGATATCGATCAACTATGAGGATACCGCGCTTCTTCGTGAAGGAGATAAGGCTGTTGTGCAATACACCGGGGCTAGCGGTAATCTTGTCTTTGGCCTTGTCAATGCTATTCAAGAACTCCGCAAAGACTTCCCCTTCCTTAACAGCAAGGATGAAAAGCTGGTAAGAGGCGCCATGGAAACTGACTGTTCATGAGCACTGATAGGCGATGCTAACACGTTTTATAGGAGAATGAGTGGCTGTCCCAGTTAGAAGCTTTTGCTCCTCTCGATTTCAAAGCGCTTGACCCTGAATTGCAGCGTCTCGATACCCACCTCCTGCTGCGATCCTTCGTCGTCGGTTACTCTCTCTCCACGGCCGACATTGCCCTTTGGGGTGCCATCCGAGGCAACCGTGTCGCAGTTGCGGCGATTAAGAAGGGCTCACTTGTCAATCTGACTCGTTGGTTCTTTTTCTTGGAGGATCTTTGCCCGTGGGCCACATCTGCACTTGAGGCCCTGAACCAGGCTGCGAAGGAGAAGAAGGCCGCCAAGGCGAAGGAGGGAGCCAGCTACGACATCGCTCTCCTCAATACTGAAAAGGGAGTGGTGACAAGATTTCCTCCCGAGCCTTCAGGTTATCTTCACATCGGTCACGCAAAAGCTGCACTGCTCAATGACTACTTTGCGCACGAGAAGTATAGTGGCACCCTTATTGTCCGCTTCGACGACACAAATCCTTCGAACGAGAAACTCGAGTTCCAGGACGCGATCATTGAAGATCTTGCTCTCATGGGCATCAAGCCCGACAAGATGAGCTACACCAGTGACTACTTGGACGAGCTTTACCAGTACGCTCTTCAAATCATCAAGGACGGCAACGCCTACGCCGACGATACCGAGAAGGAGGTGATGGCTGAGCAGAGAATGAATGGAAAGCCCAGCAAGCGTCGTGATGCATCCGTTGAGGAGAACCTTGCCCGCTTCGAGGAGATGAAGAAGGGTACCCCTGAGGGTCTCCGTTGGTGTATCCGAGCCAAGATGTCTGTTGATAATCCCAACAAGGCCATGCGTGATCCTGTCATCTACCGCTGCAACCCTGCTCCTCACCACCGCACTGGAACGAAGTGGAAGATCTACCCTACCTACGACTTCGCCTGCCCTATCGTCGACGCAATTGAGGGTGTGACTCATGCCCTCAGAACTATTGAGTACCGCGATCGCAACCCTCAATACCAGTGGTTCTTGGACACACTCAAGCTTCGCCATGTCCAGATCTGGGATTTCGCTCGCATGAACTTCATTCGCACCTTGCTGTCCAAGAGGAAACTTACCAAGCTCGTTAACCAAGGCGTCGTCTGGGGATGGGATGATCCTCGTTTCCCCACCATCAGAGGCATCCGACGAAGAGGAATGACCATCCCTGCTCTGAGAGAATTCATTCTGAAGCAGGGACCCAGCAAGAACATCACTAACCTTGACTGGACCCTGATCTGGGCGACCAACAAGAAGTACATCGACCCTGTCGCACCTCGTCACACTGCCATTCTCAAGAAGGATATGGTCAAGGCGATTGTCAAGGGAGCCCCGGCCCCTTACACTGAAGATAAGCCCAAGCACGGCAAGAACCCTGCAGTTGGCATGAAGAAGGTGGTCTTTGGTCCCACGGTCATTTTTGACCAGGAAGATGCCAAGAGCTTCAAGCAAGATGAAGAGATCACCCTGATGGCCTGGGGCAATGCCATTGTCCGTAAGATTGAGACCGATCCTACGTCGGGCATCGTTAAGGAGCTGGAGCTGGAACTCCACCTGGAAGGTGACTTCAAGAAGACCGAGAAGAAGGTCACATGGCTGTCTACTGAGGGACAGGAGCTAATTCCCGTGGAATTGGTCGATTTCGACTACCTCCTCAATAAGGACTCCCTGCAGGAGGACGACGTTCTTGAGGATGTTCTGAACAAGAACACCGAGTTCAGAGAGGACGCCGTTGCTGACTGCAACGTCTCTGAACTGAAGGAAGGTGATATCATCCAGTTTGAGCGCAAGGGCTACTACCGTGTTGACCGAGCCTATGCACCGGGCAAGCCGGCTGTTTTGTTCAACATTCCCACTGGCAAGACGGGCAAATAGATGATTACTTAGATATATGCATATGTCTACTACGATGTAGATATTAGAAGCCCAAGCACGAAAAAGATATTAGATATAGTGAATCTATATTATCAGTATGCTGAATCGTTGCCTTACGATAAGTATAGGTATTAATTGCAGGAATTTGAAGGAAGCATATGGTTCTTTTAAGGTGAGCGCTATCTATACGCCATAGTAGTTGCCGTGGTCCGTGCATGTTCTACGGAATCTCCATCGCTCCACTTTATTTGATCAACTTGTTCACCAGTCACCACATAAGTTTCTCCCAGCTGCATCGACAACAATAGCGATACAGTCATGATATCATAAAAATGCGAAGATGGTCTTCATGACGTCGAGGACAAAACTACCTTACCTGCTTGGGTGGACCTGAGCCATCCGGCGACAACCGACTGCGTTGTCCCATGGCTTACCAGTTGGCCTGTGGTCATCGTCTACTTGATCGTCTACTTGATCGTCTACTTGATCGTCTACTTGATCGTCTACTTGATCGTCTTATTCTCTTCCTTTCGCCTTATCCGTTTTGGATTTTCATCGCATTGTAGAAAGTTCGTCCTCTACTAGTTCGGGATTTTATCTACGCTCACAAGCTGACGAAGCCAGACCTTCCTTACAGTTCAACGTCTGATCTGTACTGCTTTCTATGACAAGATACCACGCAGGATAATGAGAAGATTACGTCTAGACCATGTCAAGGTCATACAGGGATATCATCACTTGGTTTCAGAAAGCCAAAAAAGGGCCCATAAAAATCAAATACCTTAGGTTACATACCACAACCCGGATCTTTCGGCAGCGCTAAGTTGGCATTGCAACGCTCCAAAACTTGAGACTCTTGGCCCCTTGGTTACTCTACAGGCCAGGGTCTCGTACTCCACAACCCTATCGACGCGATCCCCACACACCTTCTGCTGAGCCTATGGGCGTCTGGAAGAGGCCTGCCTTAGCAAAAAAAGAAGGAACAAGCTTCAGCCATACCTTCATCCCGATTCGTCTCTTAATTACTAACTCCATGGTCTCCTGTCAAGCTTCCATGGTTCCCGTGGGGTATGCCGATGGTATCCCATACCTCAAAGCTGAGAGATCACGGCAGTGTCATGCTGTTTCGCTGTTTTCTTTCAGTCAGTCGATTCTCATTGTATTCCTCCTAGTCAGAAAAATGACCGGGACGTATGGAATACATTCCTTCCTTGGTGGCTACCTAGGCGTTGTCCGGAAACTTCAGCGGGATATGCCACGGCGCTGTCTCATACGTCAAGACCACCAGCAATTGCCGAATCACCAGTCAAGACCCCTAGGTTACCCGTAGTCCCTGACTGGGGTTGAGGATACAGTAGCGCGCAAAGCTCCTGATTAGCCTGCTCTCCGTTCCGCCCCAAGCCAGTCTATACTACGTCAACATTTGCTGCCGGCGTTTGAGAGTTTTTGCAGTCCAGCGTAATGACCTGCTCCACGGCCCTGCCTTTTGAGGAATTTTGCACATTTGGACAATCCTCCATTATCCTTACATCTTGCCTGGGCGCGAAGGGGAGTTCTCTCACTAACATAGCCCATCATCTACCGCTCTTTCTCCAGGGCCTTGCATTGCTGCATCTTTTCGAGACTGAATTTCTCCTCTACTGTTTCTAGCTGACGGGGAACCTGGCTTGGGAATTCCTCAAAACTCAGGGACGTCGGTTGCAGGGCTGTTTTTGACGCCCTAGGCACTAGGCAGGGTGTCAAGGAGCAAAGATGGCTGAACAAGCTCCCTCTCAAGGTCAAGGTGATGTCGAACGCGGCCCATCCCGTGTCTCTCAATCTTCAAGACGTATCTCTCGTGTGTCCTACAAAGAGGATTGGGCGAATCTTGACGAGTATGGCAAGCTTGTGAAGTATGTCTCGACCTACCGTGAGGCTGGCAAGGTAGAGGGGGTGGAGGAAGAACAATGGAAGCGAGTGTGGTACGCTCCTTGGAAGAAGCGCAAGGTCAAAATCAAACAAGTAGATCAAGAACCGGGCCAATTCCCGCCAGAGTGGCTCATTACAGACATTCGTCAAGGCCTGCCCAGCTCGGAAGTTCCTGTCAGACGTCGCGCCGCGGGATGGAACGAACTCACATCTGAGAAGGAAAACCCGATCGCCAAAATCCTGTCGTATTTCAGAGGCCCAATCCTCTATGGTAAGACTTATGACCTAGACTCGTCAGCACCTAGTACAATGATTCTAATCCTCCTTCACAGTCATGGAATTGGCCGTGCTTCTTGCGGCAGGTCTGGATGACTGGATTGACTTTGGCGTCATTATTGGTATCTTGTGTCTGAACGCCTCAGTCGGTTGGTATCAGGAAAAACAGGCTGCCGACGTTGTTGCCAGTTTGAAGGGAGATATTGCCATGAGAGCGACAGTCGTCCGGGACGGTCAGCAACAAGAGATCTTGGCCCGAGAGCTTGTTCCGGGTGATGTGGTATGTGACAGTCCAACAGAGTCTTTCGTCGTGCTACATGCTGAGGTCCCTTTCTAGATCATCGTTGGTGAAGGTCAAGTGGTTCCTGCTGATGCAAAGATTATCTGCGATTACAATGACCCCAATGGCTGGGAAGAATTCCAAAGAATGCAGGAACAAGGTGATCTCAGTAGCACTTCCGAGTCCGATGTCGAGGAAGATGAGAAAGGTAAGGAAGATCAGGAAGATGAGGAGCAACAGCAGGCCTCCCGAAAACGCAGCCACCCCATCCTTGCCTGTGATCATTCTGCCATTACGGGAGAGTCTCTCGCTGTCGATCGCTATATGGGTCAAGTAATCTATTATACGACCGGTTGCAAGCGGGGCAAGGCCTACGCAGTTGTCCAGACCGGTGCGAGGAATTCTTTCGTTGGCAAAACTGCCTCCATGGTTTTGGCAGCGAAGGGTGCAGGGCATTTCGAAATTGTCATGGACCAGATTGGTACATCCCTTTTGGTTATTGTCATGGCATGGATTCTGGCTGCCTGGATTGGCGGCTTCTTCCGCCATATTCCCATTGCTCATCCTCCCCAGCAGACGCTTCTCCACTATACCCTGTCGTTGCTGATTATCGGTGTCCCCGTCGGTCTTCCTGTCGTGACCACCACCACTATGGCTGTTGGAGCAGCTTACCTGGCAAAGAAGAAAGCTATTGTGCAAAAGCTGACTGCGATTGAATCACTTGCTGTAGGTTGAGTCCTTTGCTCCGGATGGTGGAGGGAACAGTGCTAAAAAGAAATGACAGGGCGTCGATATCCTCTGTTCTGATAAAACTGGAACATTGACGGCCAACAAGTTGAGCATCCGAGAGCCGTATGTGGCAGAGGGCGTGGACGTTGATTGGATGTTTGCCGTGGCAGCCCTGGCATCATCTCATAATATCGAATCGCTTGATCCCATCGATAAGGTCACCATTCTCACGCTCAGGCAGTATCCTAAAGCAAGAGAGATTCTTCGACGGGGTTGGAAGACCGAAAAATATATCCCATTTGACCCCGTTTCGAAGCGAATCGTGACCGTGGCCTCCTGTGATGGAATCAAGTATACCTGTACCAAGGGTGCCCCCAAGGCAGTGCTTGCCCTCACCAACTGTCCCAAAGAAGTTGCGGATGTCTACAAGAACAAGGCGCAGGAATTTGCCCACAGAGGCTTCCGATCCTTGGGTGTTGCGGTCCAGAAAGAAGGGGAGGATTGGACGCTTCTTGGTATGCTTCCCATGTTCGATCCGCCTCGGGAAGATACCGCACATACGATCAATGAAGCCCAGAATCTTGGAATCAGTGTCAAGATGCTTACAGGTGACGCATTGGCTATTGCCAAGGAGACATGCAAAATGCTTGCACTGGGAACCAAAGTGTATAATTCCGATAAGCTCATCCATGGTGGCCTGAGTGGCGTCATGGCAAGTGATCTGGTTGAAAAAGCCGACGGGTTCGCGGAAGTATTCCCAGAGCATAAATATCAGGTAGTGCAAATGCTCCAGGAGCGCGGACACCTGACGGCCATGACCGGTGACGGCGTGAACGATGCGCCATCGTTGAAGAAAGCTGATTGCGGTATTGCGGTAGAAGGCGCGACGGAGGCAGCGCAATCTGCGTCGGACATCGTGTTCTTGGAGCCTGGATTGTCTACCATCATTGACTCGATCAAGGTGGCTCGGCAAATTTTCCACCGCATGAAGTCCTACATCCAGTATCGTATCGCGCTTTGCTTGCACCTGGAGATCTACCTGGTCACGTCCATGATCATCCTCAACGAAAGCATCCGCGTTGAGCTGATCGTTTTCCTTGCTCTTTTCGCGGATTTAGCTACCGTGGCAGTGGCGTATGATAATGCTTCCTTTGAACTGCGGCCTGTGGAATGGCAACTCCCTAAGATTTGGTTCATCTCCGTGCTTCTGGGCTTGCTGTTGGCGATGGGTACCTGGGTGGTGCGCGGTTCCATGTTCCTTCCGTCGGGCGGTATCATCCAGAACTGGGGCTCTGTCCAGGAGGTTCTGTTCCTGGAAGTTGCCCTCACCGAGAACTGGCTAATTTTTGTGACTCGCGGCGTGGAGACTTGGCCGTCCATCCACCTGGTCACTGCCATTTTGGGTGTGGACGTCCTGGCGACCATTTTCTGCCTTTTCGGCTGGTTCTCGAACGAGACAATGCCGACCAAGCCGGCCGACTCGTTCGTCGAAACCCGCAACGGCTGGACGGATATCGTCACCGTCGTCCGTGTCTGGGGCTACTCGCTCGGTGTGGAGATTGTCATTGCGCTCGTGTACTACATGCTCAACAAGTTCAAGTCCCTCGAAAACCTCGGCCGTGCCAAGCGAGACAAGGGCGATATCAAGATGGAGAATCTGCTTGGTCACCTGGCTCGGTTGACTGTCGAGTACGAGCAGCCCGGTCAGCCCAAGGGTCGCTTCTTCCTTACATCTAGCAAGGAAGAAGAGGAGGCGGAGTAGGCAGTTCCTACGTATCAAGATACGTTGTCTGCCAAGATGGACGTTCAACCTGACTGCAATGGCATGTCTCGCCTATGGTAGTGTCACGAGCGAGTATGTGTTCTGGCCTGAGGAGTGTGATAGTTTATACTAAGGTAATATGATGATTGAGGCCGAGAACGGAAAGGAAGAGAGAGAGGGGGGGATGCAATAATCAGTAATGTTTCAATCAGTGAAGAGGGCGATCTCCATATACCTATGTTGTACGCTTTAATATTAGAAGCTTGAATACTAGTTCGGAGTACTATCGTATCTAACCCTATAGCTAATGGTATGAGCTTCATGACGGTGAACGCATACATCCTGACTAGGCACGACGGACGCCCTCCCACAGCTTCTCCAGATCGCTTCCCATGCGTCTTTCTGCTTCCTTCTCCATGACCCGTCTGGAGGGCAGGGTCCGCTTGGAGATCGCAGCCTGGGATTCCTCGCGAGCCATTTCGACTATTGATAAGATCATCAGCGATCGGCAATTTGGACATCTGTAGGAGAATACATACCGTGAACGAAAACAGCAGCTCTCTTGCCGCTGAACATGGCATGCGGCACATTGGTG
The DNA here is from genome assembly GCA_014281905.1 of Aspergillus hiratsukae. Taxonomy (NCBI): domain Eukaryota; kingdom Fungi; phylum Ascomycota; class Eurotiomycetes; order Eurotiales; family Aspergillaceae; genus Aspergillus; species Aspergillus hiratsukae. The sequence goes on along the minus strand of JACBAD010002104.1, from coordinate 148,461 downwards.
CTCCCATCGCTATTGGCGTCGCCGACAGCGAAAACACCAGCCATGCTCGTCCGCATCCCATTGATATTGGTATCGATCTTGTCCCCCTGCATCTTCAGTCCCAAATCCTCAGGGATAGACGAGCGCTGCTCGGATGGGAAATTCGTAATGAACGCATTGCGGACAACGGACGTGCCGTCGGCAAGGTTAACCCTGAAGACATCGAACTGGCGGCCCTCGTCATCTTGCTCGTCCTCGCCGTCCTGCAGACGCTCGATCGACTCGATAGTCTCGTTGTTCAGCGACACGCCGTACGCCTGCAGCTGCTTCTCCCAGTTGGGATACTTCTCTGCTAGTTTGGCCTCAGCCTCAGGCGTCTGCGTGCCGTTCACGAACGCGATGATGTCGGTGTTGAGCGTGTACACTTCCAGCACGCTGCCGACCACGTCCAGCAGGGAGCCCAGGATCCCGAACGGCTGGTCGCGGTGCTCCCACCCGTCGCACCACGGGCACCAGTACACGCCTTTGCCCCAGGCTTCCTCCAGGCCTGGTGTGTCCGGCAGGATGTCTCTCATGCCGGTGCCGAGGACGAGCTTGCGGGCTGTGTAGGCTTTGCCGGACACCGTGGCGTTGAAGTAGGTAGTGTTGGTGTCGTCGTTGGTGACGACGAGGACCGAGTCGACCCTTTGGTCCACCCAGGTGGTCTGGTTGTACTTGGAGATTTGGCTGCGGGCAAGTGCACGGAAGTCGGCTGGGACGGCTCCTGCACACCGAAGGTTAGTCTGCACAACTTCGACTTCGTGAGGAAAAGGGCTGGGGGGGTACCGTCGTTGCCAATGACATCGTGCATGTTCCTTGTGGCATCGTTGCGATACTCGCCCGAGTCAAATAGGACGTTCCTGCGACGCACCCGCGACAAACCGCTGGCGGCGCTCAGACCAGAGGGCCCTCCACCGATGATCATCACCTCATAGTCAGTCTGGGGGACGGAAGCCGCCAGAGCGACGGTGAGGGAGGCGAAGAGGGTATACAGAAGCGACTTGGGAGCCATCCTGACGACTGGTACTCCGTAGAGAATCGATGGAACAGCCACCCAGGAAGTCTCTATCCATCTGGGCTCGAGCACTGTTTAAATAGGAGAGCAGAGCAGCACGATGCAAGGTAAGTGGGTGGTCGGGATCGAAATCGACACCGTGCATCCATTATGTGTAATTCAGCCAAGGAAAGAACCTCAGCTGCAGTGGCTGGCTTGGGAATGGATCGACGTTCGTGCAGCTGCATCTGCACGGTCTGGACGAGAACTTGGAATTTGACTACATACCATAGTCCACAGGGCGGGTCTGTCAATTGCTTTTACTTCCTGGATATCTGATTTGGTGACTTGATCAGGTTATCCACAGGTCTGATGGCCTTCAGGTAGAGGTCCAATGAAATGTCGACGGCGTGGATTCAAGGAGACTAGTAGAAGAAAGATTGACAGTGACACAGACCAGTAAACTTGACAGTATTCAAGGCATAGATAGATACCAGCAAAGACGCAAACCCGCCTCTTGCGATCCGCGCAGAAGCATGCATGTCTGTGACACCTGTGCAGTTTGCATACATGGTCGTCACTCCACAGCAGAGGACCTTAGCAGTGACTATTGAGGAATGATCAACTTCAAGGAAGCAGAGATGCATTAACAGGGGCTGGTACCGTACTGTGTAAATTGAAAAGGCAATGTCTAGATACAGTCAGTGAAATAGGAAGATCGGCAGGGCTGAGAATCAATAGTTCCCCCACAGACATCCACATCTTTCAGTAGTCAGTCTAGTTTCAGGTTGATCGGAGCTGTGATCTACAAAGTAGTCACCATGTCTTTAATTGGCCTGTCAGTACGGTAGTAGATGGTCTGTAGAGAGATAACAAGGATAATATATCTTCTGGGATCATGCCCAGTCAACTGCACAGTCAAGGTGATTACTATTGACTATTAAGGAATATATATCCACGCCAGAGCAGTACATCAATCGCTTCAGGATGAACATGGCAAAAATAGACAATATAAACAACCAAATCCCTCCATATGCCGATATTCGGCTAAACATGTGCAGGTGAGAAAGTCAGCTCCAATCAAGCACTGCAGCTTCACCACCAGCCGTAAGGACGGTAGCCGTACGAACGGCGAATGCGAGATGCAGTCCTGCCCAGCGCTTGGGCGACACCGTCGAGGAAGCCCTTGTTGCCGTAGGCCTGGGTGACATCCCACATCATCACGCCGCCAAAACTGCTAAAATTCTTGCTGTATTCGATGATCGGCTTAAGAGTCTCCACGGGCACGTAGCCTGAGCCTGCTGCCCCCGTGTTCGCCGGCACGCCCAGGAATACCTTGGCCTTCTTGTTCTGAGAGACCGTCTTAGCCCAGTTGTCCCAGGTGTCAAAATTGAAGCTACTCTGCTTGTCCGCTCCGGCCTCAAACGAGTTCAATCCACACCAGTTGTTGTAGAACTGGACGAACACAGCGTCAACGGACACCGGACCATTGAGTATGTCCTTATCGGCGGCGTCGGGGTACGGGCATTGAGGTGCAGCCGTTAAGAAATATTGTTTGCTATGATCGGCATCCATCAATTCGCGAAGCCTGTTCGCGAACGGAGCAACATTGGTGACGGCGGCTTCGAAATCAAAGTCGAACCCGTCTACCGTCGCATTCCCGAACGGCCGACGGGCCGTTGCGTTGACCGATGGAGGTCCAAAGGTCTGCCAGACCAACTCGGCACCAGCCTTCGCAGCGGACTCAGAACTGAAGCCTCCTTCACTATATGTGGCCCCGCCAATGGAAAGCAGAATGGTCTTTCCTTTCTTCTGACACGTTGTAATATCCTCCCTGAACGGGCTGTTAGCGTTTCAGCTGTAAGGAAAGCACAGCAGCGCGGAGCTCACCCAATCTGAGGGCATTTGCGAAGGTTGGTATCTTTGAAGACTGTACAATTGTCGTTCGCGTTGGAAAAGTCGATTTCAGGCACGCCACCTTTGCCGTTGATACTCATGAGAAACGCGAGTTCAAGAACCTGAAAGCATCGTGAGCCAAGCATCATCTGGGCTTGATATCATCCCATACATCAATCTTAGGGTCTAGTGAGGTTCCCGTCAGCATATAGCCTGGAAGTATTCCAACATGATTGACTCACCCTCGCAGTAAAACGAAAGACGCTGCTGCGCCAAATCTCCAGTTCCCTGAAAAGAATTCTGACCTGTGGCCGATATCACGTTTACCAGTCAATCAACGATCCCAACATTGCACGGAAGACTGAGACATACCCCAGTATACTGCGACGTTGGAAGGAGACGAAAGATCGAGTTTGGCATACACTCCTTCCAGAGAAGCTGCCGCTGCCGTCAAGGCAAGAAGTCGTTTTAGAAAAGACATGGCAGAAAGGACAGACAGGTCGAGTATTCCCACTCAGTGAAAATGACGTTCTACAAAGTCCAAAGAGTGTAGAAAGTCTCCAAAAGATAGGACGGGGCTGAAGGCAAGCCCCCGAGGCTATAGTGCAGACTGGACGATCTGATAGAATGGATATCAGTGCTCAGTCAAGCGATTGCTCGAATCGAGAATGACAGACATACTTATAGCTCATCATTGCCATTGTCAATGTCTGTTGACGGAGGCTGTTTTTCCTTCGACTGACCAGACATTCCTGCCTCTTGCTGCCTTGATCTCTGAAAGTGTCATACTGTCAGCTCACCAAAACAGAATGCCAAATTCGATCAATAATCCTGTTTTATAGGATTTTGGCGCTCTCGATTGGTGCAGACACGGGCCATGGCATTCCAAAGGTGTTGTCAAGGGAACTCATGATGCTTAAGGAATGCTGGACTTTCTGTTTCGGGATATAAAGCTTGCAATAGTAAAGACAACTGACGACATACGCTGACGACGCTCGTAGTTGGAAACAAGCTCAGATAGAAATTTGATGATACAATTAAAGTGTGTGCGCAGTTCGTGATGAAGTCAAAGACCGTGGTGTTGCTTCAGATGTCTGCCGCTATCACAAGAGAAACCTGCGACGGAGAAAGTCGACTATGACCATTAGGATAGGTCAAAAACTTCAAGCTGCCACAGCTCGAAACATGAATGCAATAGTTTCCGTGATTAACGTGTAGTTCAAACAAGAAACGATTCGTGTCCCGATATCATTCGTGATTGTTTTCCTAAACATATGGACCAATACGGCTTTTACTCTACAGAAGATTAAACAACATATTCAAAACCCACATGGCTTGGGAGATCACCGAGGAATTCCAATCACCCTCTCAGCGGCGTCATCGTTCGACATCCCGGGGTCAATGACCCCAGCGACCTTGAGGACGTCCACAACCCCGTCCACAACCTTCCGGTCCACCCCTCTTGTACTGCTGGTAAATCTGACATCCTTGAGCCACTCCTTTGCGTCTTCTTCAGCGTACGTGCATCCCAGTTCTCCTGTACCCAGAAGCTTCACAACTTGATCGTAGTCGTTCTCGAATTCATTGATACCTTGGTCTAGCACCTGGAACAATTGCTGGAGTTTCTGGTCATGTTCGGGGTCAGGGAAGACCGAGGTGGATGCGACAATAAGCCAGGAGGGCCATGGGGTGAAGATCTCACCGATCTTCTTCAATGGCGGGTGAGGCTTGTCTGAGCTCTCCTGGAAGTACGGCTTTGTAGTAAAATGTTCCCACATGAAGAACTCAGCCGAGGGCGCGGGCTGATCGGGGTGCGTGGCATCATACCCTGTGACCCCATTCCGCAAAGCCTGGAACGGACCAAGGACAGTCGGAGTAAATGAGTCCGGCTTCCAGCCTTGCTTCTGCGCCAGCACAAACGACATGATATGCGAGCCACTGTATGAAACTCAGTCAGTCATCTATCCCGAGGAACCACGTCCAGACAACAACCCAACTGACCTTCCGAGCCGACTGACTCCAACCCTCTTACCCTTCAGATCTGTAACAGTGTGGAGCTCCTCTCTCTCCCGGCCGGTGATAATCGCCCACCGCAGCGGTGTATCAACCCAATGGCCGACCACCTTGTAACCCCCCGATGCAGCATCCTTCTGAGCCTGCTGCTTACCAGCTAATCCAGCAATCCACCCCTCCGTCAGCCCAATTGCGACATCAATCTCCTTCTCTCGAAGAGATGTGATCATGTGTCCCGTTCCCGAAGGGAACGGAGTCAATTCGATCTTGAATGGAAGAGAGGAGGCGGCCGGTGAGCGAAGGGCCAGGTGGAGAGGAGTGAGGTAGTGCTCTACATGTTGTCAGAGAAGATTTTCAATGCAGTATCGCGATAAATATGCCATGACAGTCAAATGAGGTTTATATGCTGTCGGATGAGGATGTCTTATATAACGGAATTATCGGCACCGCGGGTTGCGCCCATTATGTCAAATGACAAGCAGAGCCGATGATTTGAAAAATGAAGCCAATAACGGGGAAAATTGCTTACCTGGCACATATCCAATTCGGATTGAGGCCATGATTGCAGTAGTTATAGGAATAGGCGAGCGATAGTGAAATTACTTTTTATTTGACCTCTCACGTTTGACAAGACATGACAATTGAAGCTTGTTTCCTAAGCAGCGGGGTAACCGCGGGGGAGCTGTTTTTCGTGGCTTGAACTAGCATCACGTAACGATGGAGTAAAGCTCGTCATCCGCTGAATGTTATTTGGCTTCTTTGCGTCGAATCAATCAAGTGCATAATTACAAAATGCAAGGAAAGGACACTTCACCATATTAAATTTAGGACGACCGTGAATTTGTCTATTCGTTCTACATATCTATATCGAGTCGACCTCGTGGGCAAGGTCCGTATTAGTATATCTACAATACATCATGCTCTCGTGGGCATTATCAAAAGCTGTCATCATAAATTAGGTCATCCGTATGTCTTTCTCCCCGACTGGCCAGCTGGCGTTGTTATGCCTAGGGCCGCCCGCAGCCCTGAGTGTATGCCGAGAATACATCCAAAATTGTACCCCGAGGTAGGAATCACAGACACACTGGAACATCCCGCACAGCCGGAAGGCCCAGGGAATCACTTCTTTGCTGCCGAAGAAGTAACTCATTTTCATCACGTCACCAAGAATCCATGCTGCCAGTACCGAAACCCGGAATCCTTTGCACGAACGAGACCGGTGATTGGCAATGATCTGAGGGAGAGGAAGGATAGCTTCTACTGCCAGACCAGCATAGCCCAGTAGGTTCACGTACAAGTCCGATTGAGCGATGGGCGGCAGAAGGATCTGGACAAAAAATAGCGCCCCGACGAAGTAGGCCAAGAACATCCAGTACCTATGTAGATCCAAAGTCATTAGCATCGAACCCGCAGACCACATGTAGAAAGCTATTGGGAACAAGACATACGGCTTGGCGGACTTCCACTGCCAGAACTCGTAGGGTCTGGCAAACCCCTTCTCGTCCAAATTGCTAAACGGAACATGCTCCACGCTATTCTTCACTCCCGGCGACGGCCGGTTATCCAATGCAACTTTGAGCAAGACGATCTGGACCGCAATCATGATCACGGCTTGTACGAGCAGCGACAGCGAGTAGTAGTGACCAAACCAGTAAAACACCCTAAGGACAGGAATGTTAACGTCATTGTGCATTGAACGAGCAGCCGCGGTTAATAAAGGGGCCTTACTTCAGGATGGATGCGACGAGCATAATCAAAGGGATATCGAGGGAGAAACCCCCCGAATTCCTTGATCGATGTATACTGATAATCTGATCCGTATAGGACGTGAGAGGGGAAGTAACAAGACTATTGCACGCAAATGTCCGCGGTCAGCATTCCAATGCCACTTGAAGTCCCGAGTTGCCAGCTCCACGAGGAATCTCAGTTACGATAAACGGGAACGTACAACATGGGGGCCCCATATTCAAGAACCAGCGATATGAGATACATTGTGCATCCAATCGGTGAATAAGAGTATCCGATGTCCAAAAGATGGTTGTAGCTGTTGATCCAATCGCTTGCTGGGTGCTCTTTGCAGTAGCGGGACCTCGCGGATACTAGACAATGATGATGATTGAGCGTTGATTAGGGGTCGGCCAAAATCAAAGATGATCGATGAGAGGATATGACAGGACTGATGGACTCAAGGGCTCTCCATAAAACGAGGACGTCGATTATACCGAGCCGGCTGAATCCAAGATGCTACTGGCGTGTCGCAATACGCAAAATAATATAACGGACAAAGCCAAGCACTGCTGCAGAGATCAAACACGATAAACTGCATGGAAAAACATGTGCCGCGGCCGAAAGCGTCCTGTTTTGGATTTCCCGGCTTAGTTCAGCAGCCTTATGGCACTTACTTATTCTGGCTTAGCGCACTTTATCTACCACTTGTTGCCCGGAAGTTCAGGCAATACATTCTACGCTTGTCTTAAGATGAGATGAGATGAGATGAGATTTGAGCTTCGACGTTCTATTATTCCCTGTCTGATTCACTTTGCATAGTGTATGTTGGTCATCCAATCATGTGTATATACTCCGGTTTGACGCCAATTCTAGAATTCAATCTTCCAAGTCTTTCCAATGCCAACATCGGGTCTCTTCACCACAGCATACGGGGCCTTGCCAGCCTGCTGGGAGTGATACTCCAGGGGAACGGTAGAAGCCATCTTGGCACCGTCTTCGATGACAGTCACAGACGCTCTTCCTTGCCACTCCTTGGGAGCATCAACAACAACCACCTTTTCAACCCGAACATTCGCCATGCTCTTCAGGTACTCGGCTGTCTTCGAACCCTTGGTTCCGATGTCTTCCGAGGAGAGAGTAGATTTCTCAAATTTGAAGCGGCGATGTATGTATCCACCCTGCTCGTAGTTGAACGTCTCTCCATCATCGACATAGAGGGTGCCTTCGGCCTGTCCGTGCTTGTCGAGGACGATCACAAGTGTATAAGGATCCCACTTCATCAATCCGCTGCTGCGACGAGCGCGGTCCTTGCGAGGGATGACATGACCACCCTGCATCAACAACGGGACCTTCTCAATGGGGGCAGGCACCGTATGTCTCTTGCCCGATCCTTGGTACACAGTATAATCATAATAATCGTAGTACTTCTCATCATCAGCGATGTAGATGTCTGCGGTGGTTACACCCTCCGCAACCACAGGTTTGGTCAGTAGGCCAGTAGATCCAAGGTAGAGTTGGTCATCAATGGCAAAGCCTTGTTCGTCCGCCGGGTGGACATAATACTGGGGCCGAACAATGGGCATTCCATTCACCGAAGCTTCATGAAATGCAGTGTACCATGCAGGCAGCAGTTGATATCTCAGGCGGACAGCCTGGGATATGATCGACCTGAATGGCTCAGGGGCCAAGTAGGGCTCTCGTCTGCGAGTGTCGATGTGCGCATGCGCACGGAAGAAGGGATACCAAATACCGGTCTGATACCACCGGGTCAAAAGTTCTTTGCTTGGGTTCTGGAAAAACCCGCCAACGTCGGCCCCAGCAAATGGGAACCCAGCAATGCCGTTGTTTAATACCATAGGTAAAGATGCGGCCAGGTGTTCCCAGGTGGCTTGATTGTCTCCCGTCCACATGGCAGATACCCGTTGAGCCCCAGCATAGAATGATCGGGTCAAAATGAAGGGCCTACGGACCATGCCTTTCTTTCGCTCCAACAAGGCATTGTACGTTGCGTTGACAAGGGTCAGTCCGTTGACATTGTGTACGTCGCGATGTTCCCAGTTGCCATGGTGTATATTGTCCTTGGGCATAGTGGTTTCCGGCCCATTGAAGACGGAGGGCTCATTCATGTCATTCCAGATAAAGACGTTTGGCTGGGTGCCCTTGAATTTGTCGTATTTGAACAAGCCAGTCCACCATTTGATTGCTTCGGGGTTGAAGCAGTCCACCCAGTGAGATGAGCCAGGCCAACACCAGCCTTCGTAGATCTCCCCGTTCTTATTTTTGGTAGCCAAATCCTTGCTCTTCAGCTCTTCAGAGATGGAGTATCCCTCCTTGTTTTTAATGTGCGGATCAATGATCACCACGAGTTTCCGCTCAGAGTCATCAAGTTGCTCTTCCATACCCTTTGGGTCAGGGAAAGTCAGGGGGTCCCAGGTAAAATACTTCCTGTCGTCAGTGTACTCAATATCCAGCCAAATCACATCGTAAGGGATCTGATACTTGTCAAACTTGCGATCAACTTCCTTGACATCCTCGTCAGTGACATAATTCCACCGACACTGGTGGTAAGCGATGGCAAACTGTTGAGGTAATTGAGTGTAGCCGGTAAGTTCACCGTAAGCTTTGCTGATCTCTTGAGGAGTGGGACCCAAAAAGACGAACAAGTCAATACGTCCAGATTCGGAAAACCAGTGGGTTTGAGTGTCTGTCTTGGAACCCACTCCGAGAGAAAGAGGGTTGGGTGAGGACTTTGACTTGACAATGTCGACCCAGGTCTCAGCAGCGTTGAGCCAGAAGACACCCACAGTAGAGTCCTTCCTGTGAGCCTGCATGAACGGGATGGAACCATAGAGGGTCATGGGGCTGTTGAGCTCATACTCAAAGACGTCCGCGTTGTACATGCGATAAGGTTCCTCATGGTTTCCATGACCGCCCCTTCAATTGGTCAGCTCTGTGTCTCTAGACTGGCGGGGACATGCACCACCTACCTAGTTTCCTTCAGAGACATCGAGTCGGCATGCTCTGGAATTCCAAAAACATGGCTGTAGCCAGGGAATGTGATGTCCAGGCCGACACTCTCTGGGCCTCTCGGCTTGGAGTCGGTGTTTCCACCAAAAGTTTCCTCCCACCAAGTGCTTTCATCTTGCTGAGATCCGGATTTTTCCTGGTCACTGTCACCCTCTGCCACATCCACCTTTGGCCGCCAGTGTTCCATATTAAGGTAGCCCTTGTGATTCACTTGGACGTGGGTCTGGCCATCGCGTTGAAAATCGACGCTGAACGGCGCATGGCGAATGATCGCCTGAAATTTGTTGTCTGGCCCGTAAGATACCTTTGTGAATCCAGTCTCAGATTCTGAATCCACAGCGGCAGTTTTGCTCGATTCCAAGCCACCGACCAGCGTCCATTGTTCTGCTTCGTTGTATCGCTCCTTGCGCGCTTGGCTGTTGTGTCGGAGGTCAATTTCGCCCTTCATCCGTTTCTCTTCGTCGACCACCACGCGGGTAGCTCCAGACTCCAGGAAAGAGATCGCAAGTGGCAGCTTGACTTTCTCATTGGCAGATATCGACTTGAGAATTGTCCCTTGCAATTGGCCATCTTTGAAGTGAATTGAAGAGGGATCGAGTTCGTATGGTGAATTCCAAGACGCGCCTTGGGCGGAGACGTCATCTGCGAATGCACGGTTCCGCTTACAGAACCCCGATTGAGAGCATTTCTTGAAGTTCTCATGCTTCACAGTAACTGGCAGACTTGGTCAATGGCGATACAATTGGAACATCTCGAGCGCATAAAGCTCACCTCCGGGTACAACAAGACACCCAAGAAGGACAACCAGCGCGAGCAAGAGCGTCCATCTGGTGCGAGACGACGTGCTCGGGGCCATTTTCGAGTGAATCGATGCAATCAGAGCCACTCAACCTCTGAAAGTACCGTAATTATAAAACTTTCTGCTGACCTGCATCTACCAGAGGTGGAGGCCAACACGAACAATCATGAACAGATAGACTACCGCAGGGCGATGATTCCAGGCTGGCCAGATTGGCAGATCGGGGGGAATTCGGGGTAAGCTAACAGCCAACTTGAATTAGTGTGGCGCTAGTACGAATGGGACCTGGGCAATGCCAAGTTGCCAACCTAAGGCATCTTATATAATTAGCTCTCGAAACCTAAGGCATCAGGCCTGCCCCTCCTGCCCCACTCGGCGCTTCAGTCCCCTCCTTATAATAATTTCGCCAACTCACCGAAAGTCTACCTCTTTTTCTTCTCTCTCAGCTGTTAATCAACCTCAATCGTTCTCCAGTATCTCCATCATCTCTTATCAATCTCTCAAAATGTCCAACGAGCAGACGTAAGTTGACATATCCATCCCACTTCCATGTTCAATCCCAAGTTTTCCCCAAGTTTTCCCCTTGTTCTTCTCGGACGCTGCTTCGGGGGTTGTCCTCTCATCAATGCGGGTAAAGCTAATCAATTCCTACAGCTTCATTGCCATCAAGCCCGATGGTGTCCAGGTATGAGACTATGGCCGTCCGGCGGATGTCCAATGGACTGCACTACTTCCAACGAGCACGGAACTGACTTGGTCACCCTTTAGCGCGGACTCGTCGGCCCCATCATCTCTCGCTTCGAGAACCGTGGGTATGTATTTCCGGGACTCAATGGCTATTACTCGCGCTAATTGTGCACAGCTTCAAGCTCGTTGCCATGAAGCTGGTCTCTCCTCCCCAGTCCCAGCTTGAGCAGCACTACACCGACCTCTCCGACAAGCCCTTCTTCAAGGGCCTTGTTTCCTGTGAGCTTTCCTTATATATTCGAAACTGATGGCTTCTTTCTTCATGGCGGTGACTAACCACTACATATAGACATGCTCAGCGGCCCCATCTGCGCCATGGTCTGGGAGGGCCGTGACGCTGTCAAGACCGGCCGTGGTAAGTTTCCCGTCAATCGATGTGTTTCAGATATGGGACGGAGCATATGCTAATGTGCGGCAATAGCCATCCTCGGTGCCACCAACCCTCTTGCCTCCGCCCCCGGCACCATCCGTGGTGACTACGCTATCGTAAGCTCAATTCGGAGCCCCATATCATGGTTTCTGGCTCACACTGCATTAGGACGTCGGCCGCAACGTCTGCCACGGTTCCGACAGCGTCGAGAACGCCAAGAAGGAGATTGCCCTCTGGTTCAAGCCTGAGGAGCTCATCTCCTGGAAGAGCGCCGCCTTCGACTGGATCTACGAGAAGGCTTAAATTTCTCCGTTCGATCTTTTTTCTGAACGTCTGCAATCCGTTACAGCTGAGGGTGTAGGAGGCAGCGTATGACATATACATCAGAAAGTCCCACGAGAAATAAAATATACAGAACACCTAAGGTGCCAATGGCCTCACTTGCTTCTCGTATCCTTCGCTGGAATCTGGGAGTAGTGCAGATAATTCCCGTTGTGGAAATTTGCATAGAAGGTTCCATCACAAACTACTTTCTCCCAAAAAGCGCCCCGACGCCTCTGCCTACCGGAGCGAGAACCGTTCTCGCAAACCATGGCGTTGCCCATACACTAGCGACTATCCGTACGGGTAGTAGAGCTTTCGTGATCGCATAAGCCGTCGCGAACTCAAGGACAAGACGAACGCCCTTTCTGTCTCCCGGTCTCAATTGAGATTGACCATGCGATTCAGGAGTAGAGTCTTTGGCCGAAGCAGACCCATCAGAATTCACAATATCCACGTCAGCATCCTCCACCCAACCTTTCTTTCGCAGCCAGCGACCGAATCGTTGAACTCCTTCGTCAAAGCCGCTTTTTGAGGTGAAATCCGGCAACCAATCGCCGTAATGGAAGGAAGCGACCAGCCCGAGCAAAGGAACAATGGCTGTAATCTCGTGTAGTATCAGAAAGGACGTGATATGTGTGCCGGGGGCACCCAGTAACGGGGTTGTATAGGAGCGTAAAAACGGCGGAAGGCGGTCATTCAGTCTGCGGAGACGAGAGCGGTAGTCATTCGGACCTGTTGATGGCGGAGTACACAGGCCACGCCGCAAGCAAGAATCGGAGCGCAACGATGGGCGAAAAAGGCGTGAAACCGCTGATGAACGCCATAAAGCCATCTCGCCCAGCTCGCGATGCCTAGTCAGACCCGACTTGGAGTTGTTGTTGCGAGTTCAACTGAAGTAGAGGAGGTCTAATGCTGGGTCTTGGGCAGACGTTCAGTTTAAACTTCACAAATTAAGGCAGCGAGAGATCAATGCCATTTCTGACTCTAGTAAACGCTTCAAGTCTGGTCCTTGATTGATGATTCCTCATCATCTTCCAACAGCCTCGTACTGCGACGGCCAAGGAGCTTGGAGAGGTTTGCCTTGTTTGCACTCTGATCAGCAGTGTACAATACCAGTGGACAAGACAAAGGTCAATCTTGCTGCGTATCTATCGGAACGAAACATTGGAGAATGATAATTAAAAAGCTGACGATTACAAGTCGTAGCAAGTGCCATGGTCTTTCTTGTAGCTTCCTCGTGATGGAATGGGCTGTAAACGGCGATTTCAATCTCCCGCTGTACTGACTACTGACCATGGTCGGCAATCGGGCATGCTTCCGTATCCGTTGATCGGAGGGGCCAAGTCCTTCCCGGATTGCGCTGGCTCAAGTCCTCCTCCATCGACTTCAATCATCCCCGCTATTTTTCTCACGACAGAGGAGAAAATCAGGGTCAAAATGGAGAAGATCACAGATAAGATCGCGGCATTGCCGCCAGACGAGAATTACTTTTCTCTCGAGTTTTTCCCTCCCAAGACGCAGATGGTGGGGTATCCCCGCACTCTTTGACTCCTCTGGCGATGCGACCAGTTACTGATGATATCTCGAATATTGTAGGGCTTCGCCAATCTAACGGCTCGCTTAGAGCGCATGGCACAAGCGCTACGTCCCTTGTTCGTTACTGTCACTTGGGGAGCCGGTGGAAGCACTGCCGCCAGGTCGCTGGAGCTGGCCGAAATCTGCCAGCGTCAATTGCAGTTAACAACATGTCTTCATTTAACATGCACAAATATGAGCCGAGCGTTGATCGACGAGGCCTTGGAAGAGGCCAAGGTCCTCGGAATTCGAAACATCCTGGCGCTTCGCGGTGATCCCCCACGCAGTGAAGAGTACAACATGCACGGAGAAGATGATAGCAACAAGGACTTCACGTTCGCGGTGGACTTGGTACGATACATTCGCAAGAAGTACGGTGATTACTTCTGCCTGGGTGTTGCCGCGTATCCTGAGGGGCACCCGGTCGATTCTTACCAGGACGTACAGGATCCTGTGAGGGATCTACCATATCTGGTCGAGAAGACCCTGGCCGGTGCGGACTTCATCATGACTCAGTTGACGTACGACATCGATGCCTACACAAAGTTTGAAGAAATGCTACGAAACCACGAGTCCGGCGCTTTTAAGACCATCCCAATCATTCCTGGGTTGATGCCTATTCACAGCTACAAGATTTTGACAAGAACAACGAAACTGAGTCACGTCCAAATTCCGCCGCAGATCATGTCGAAACTGGAGGCAGTGAAACACGACGACGATGCTGTGAAGCGTATCGGGGTTGATGTACTATGTGATTTAGTGGAGGCTATCAAGAAGATACCCTGCCCTGGATTTAGAGGCTTCCACTTTTACACACTGAACCTTGAAAAGACAGTCTCTTTCATCATCGAACACTGTGGTTTGATACCTGACGATCCAGAAGACTCTGGAGCTGTTGCGGACGACGATTACGCCACTGCGTCCAATGGAGCTCAGATTCGTTCTCTAGACCGGCGCAGGGCTTCATCCATCAACTCACAACCACATAACCGTGTCATTGTTGACAGGTTACAGATACCCTCAGATCGGTCATCGAGAGCGTCGACTACACATGAGGTGCCCGCTACTAGCGCCGGAATGCCTGCGATGCCCCCAGACCGCAATACAACGCTCCAGATTTCAGAGGGTCATGGAGCGCTCGGCAGAGAAGCGACGTGGGACGATTTCCCTAACGGTCGTTGGGGCGACGCTCGCTCGCCGGCTTTCGGAGAGATTGATGGGTACGGTCCTTCACTACACGTTTCGGCCACAGTCGCCCGGCGCGTCTGGGGCTATCCTGTATCACGCGAAGACATAAGTACACTATTCCGTCGCCATGTCTCTGGCGACCTCTATATCGTTCCCTGGTCCGAAGGCGGGGCCGAGGAGAACAGCAGTGGCTTGAATGCTGAGACAGAAGTCATCCGACCCGAGTTGCTGAAACTCATTGACGGCAAAGGCTGGTGGACTCTGGCATCCCAACCGGCTGTCAATGGCGTCCGGAGCGACGATCCAACCTTTGGGTGGGGTCCTCCGGGCGAGGGATTCGTCTTTCAGAAGCCATTCGTTGAATTCTTCTGTCCTACCAAAGACTTCCAGACAGTGCTCAAACCACTCTTTGCAAAGCACGGCCATGAGAAGCTCGCATGGTTTGCAACCAACGCGAAGGGCGAATTCGAGTCCTCTCTTCCCGCCGACCCTGCCGACGCCGATACCATCGAGATGAATCCCAACAACGTCAACGCTGTGACGTGGGGTGTCTTCCGCGGCAAGGAGATAGTCACTCCAACCATCATTGAAGAAGTGAGCTTTAGGGCTTGGGGCGAAGAGGCGTACCGTATCTGGGACGAGTGGCGCCGAGTCTATCCCCGTGGCACCCCGACTGAGCGCTTCCTTGACGAAGTCAAGAACGATGTTTGGCTGGTGTGCGTCGTGGGGCAGGACTTTGGAGCCGGTACGGAGAACGGGTCGGAAGAAGAACAGCATGAGACTAAGTGGATGTGGAATGTGTTGATCAACGGCCAGTAGTTGCACCTACCAGTATCTAAATTTAGTTCTTTTGTACTTATGTGTGAATGGGCATTGAAGCATTGAATATAGAAGGAATCAAGTGGGCTAGATCTAATGACATAGTGTATGGCTAAGGTTGTCTTACGTTTTCTTTGGATCATGTAAAGGGAACGCACCGAGAGAATCCATGTGATTCAATGGATGGATGATTGTATATGCTACGACCAGCTCTCTCACCGTCCTCCAACGACAGACGCCTCAATTGAAAGATAGAAAAGACCAACACCACAGCGCCAGAAGGATGTATATATTACGCTAACTTTTCGAACCTCTCTCTTGACAGGACATTATATCATGACTCCTCGGACCAGCATCCTCGTCATCTTTCTAAAAGAAACCACACCATATCTGGATATTAAGAGGAGGTTTTCTCCGCGAAGCCATGAGCTTCTAGTCCATCCGCGCCCGTATCCGGCGTGGCAACGCCCGATTCCGCCTCTGCGAATTTCTCCGCCGCGTCGTCGAGACGACCATACACGCGAGGGAAGCGTCGGGGCTGGTTAGGTCCAGCGGCGGGGAGTTGGTGGCCGCGGAGTCTTGCTAAGCTGTTAGTTGATAGAAGATGGGATAGCGGGTGTAATGCAACGCACCTGGGGCCCTGGCCAGTCTTCTCTGGTAATTCTGAGGCATAGAGCCGGTGAAACATGTCGGCGTCTGTGTCGAAGGTTCCGCGCTTGATGCTCTCTCTAATACAGGAGAAGAAGTTGTCCATGGTGTGGTGATTGTGGATTTGGAGGAGTGTCCACGCGAGCATTTCCTTTGCGGATAGGAGGTGGTGGATGTATGCGCGGTGGTGGTTTTTGCATGTGTAGCACTCGCAGGACGCGTTAAGGGGTGCGGTGTCTACTTTGAACGAGGGGGACCACAGGTCGAATGCGAGAGGTCGAGGTTCGCTTGTAGTCGACTCCGCTGCGGATGGGTGAGGAGGGGCTGGGAAGGTGAAATCCAAGGCTATCCCCGCGTCCGAGGTAGCCCCCAGGAAAGGGATGGTGAAGATATCGGCGCCGAGAGATACCTGACGTAGGATGTCGTGTGGTGTAGCTGGATCACTGAAGAGTAGTCGGGGCAGGTTGCCTAATTTTTCTGGGAGGATTGATAGCGATGCGGACTCGTGTAATGCGAGACCGGAGATGTGAGGGCGTAGATCATGCTCGAGATCAGCCAGGTATAGCGATTGCTGCGTATTCTCCAAAGGCAGCACCGGCGCAAAGTATGCTGATTTTGATCGACTTCCTTCTGGTACTGTTGAGCCATAGAGCTGCTCCGTTGCATGCGAAGTGAATGCATGGGTTCTATCAGCCATTTTTACCCTCCTCTTGGAGCCGGGAGTTTGTCCCTGAGCCAAGTCTGCTAACCCCACCACGATGTCCGGCCGTAGCTTCCGTACTGCTTCCACATACTCCCCAGCCTCTAGCTGCCTGAACCCGACCGACGTCAATATGGAGATCGAATTCGGTGTGTTGTTTGGGGGACAGACGATCGAAGGCACCCGTCGCGGACCGAGAACGAGCAGGAAATCCTCAGGAATACAGATGAACTTGCGCAGGGCCGATTCATGCGGCGCAGTTGGTACATTGTATATCGGCGGGATGCCCTTCCGGAGCGGTCCTGTCTGCGCTTGCTTTTCTATGACTGATCTGAGCCCCGGTGGGCATCGAACAACGTCAGCGCTATTTCCTTGCTTGATTGTGACGGACAGAACCTACAATCCTCGAGACCAACAAACAGGCTGCCGATCGCAGTCTGGTCGCGCATCACATCATGAGCCATATGAGGTACAGCCCCTCGCGACGTGAGCGGAATGTAATTGGGCGTTGGGATGGCTTTTCTGCCCGCAACGGCGAAATTTGACAGCCGCGGGGCTAGGATCGGGGCAGCTGCAGGACTGAGAAGAGTGAAATTGACCATCTCATCCGGAGACTGCGACGATGCTTCAGGTAAGCTCATGACGGTCGCCAAGACAGAGGTCGTGCCAATGTCTTTCGTTGCGACTGGATCACTGGAGATCTCGTGAGGTAAGAAAGCAGATAAACGATCGACGATACTAGTAGCAATAGATAAATCCACTAGTCTAGACACCGGAGTTTCTTTTGTTCTCCGCCGCGTTTCGTGCCACACTCATCAGACCAAATCCTTCACTGTTCTCAATCACAATCATACAGAATTGAATTGAGGTTTCAATCGATATTACAAGGAGGGATTCGGACAAGATGAACTGTCAGCGGAAACGCGGAGCTCTGATTGTTGTCGAAGGTCTGGATCGAGCCGGCAAATCCAGCCAATGTGAACGTCTACGTGACTCGCTACAAGCATCAGGGCGCTCGGTGAAGTATATTCGCTTTCCAGGTATCTATTTCTCTCAATTGTGTAGCGAAACGAACTCCCTTTTCTAATCGTGCTTAGATCGAACAACTCCCATTGGAAAATTGATAAATAGCTATTTACAAGGCCAGTCACAAGCGGATGACCATTCCATTCATCTCCTCTTCTCTGCAAATCGCTGGGAGATGGCGAAGAGCATTGAAGACGATATAGCCAACGGCATCAGCGTCATAGTAGATCGCTACTCCTACTCTGGTGCCGTTTACTCGGCTGCAAAGGGCAATCCTAATCTGTCGCTGGAGTGGGCGTGGCAGCCAGAAATCGGATTGCCGCAGCCGGATATGTGCCTCTTCCTTCGCATATCACCAGACGAAGCAGCGAAGCGTGGTGGATTCGGCGTCGAGCGCTATGAGAATGAAACTATGCAAAACCGCGTGCGCGAGCTATTCCAAACGCTCTTTGACCTCCAGCAGGCTGATTACATTCACGCAATTGATGCCGGAAGGTCCTTCGATGCAGTGTCGCAGGATATTTTGCAGATAGTGACCGACTCTATTGAGAGACTGGACGTCATGGGGCCTTTGAAGAGGTTGGGGCCGCTCGCAAAATAAGGCAAAACCTCATATGTCCCACAGAACTTGGAATAAGGGAAAACATTCACAGAATTTCTGCGTCGTCACACTCGCTGTCCTCGATAACAGTTTCTAGTTTCGGGGCAGCTTTCGAAAGGGTCTTCAACCGACGATCCGTGTCGGTGTCTGACTCTGATGCCAATCCCTCCCACCAGTCTTCGTCCAGAAGAAATTCATCGTCGGCATCCTGACCGAACCCATCATCTAAATCGACTGATGCGGATCTTCGACTCGACGAGTCAGATCCTTTATCCGCAACTTTGCCAGTCACGTCACTGTGTTTTCGATCAGCTCTTCTCTTCCGTTTCAGAATTTCCAGCAGCTCTTTTTTCGCGCGACTCCGAAAACTCAACTCCTTCATCATCAATGGCCATTCGACAGTGGCCTCACATGCAGGACAAACCCCGTGCCTTGGAATGAATCGATGTGGCTCCTGGGCCGCATCAAGGAACTTTCTCGATAAGCATAGTAGATGGCAGGTACAGTGGCATTTCGCCTGTGGGCAGACAGTTGTCAACTCTTCCTGTGGGACGATTTGTCCCTGGCATACTTCACAGCGCACATCTTTCGGGTCGTCCAGAAGGAATATGGCTTTCTCTATATAGTCTCGGATTGTAGTATAGGTGACCTTGGCGTTTTCGACGCCACCAAACCTGGTGTCATTCCCATCAGCGGGTGCGCCGATCTCAGGACAACTCCCGTCCAAGATGATCTTGACAGGCTTCCGAAGAAGAAGATCAACTCGATCATACCAGGCTTTCCAAGATTGATAAACGTCGCGCGAGAAAAACCGTATTCTTAAAGGCCAGTGAGAGAAGTATGTCGATCTCAGCAGGCGATGTAAATCGACGAAATGGGTCTCCAATGACCTCGGGGGACGAGGACGTCTTTTGCTTTTCTGTTTCTTAGGCGTCCCCTGGTCTTTGGACGCCACTGAGCCGCAATCCGAATCGAGAGACTTCGGTTCCTGGGATTTCGCTTTCCCCTTTCTCCCGGGCTTGACCTCCGCAGAAGCTGAGCTTTCTTCCTCTGATCGTAAGTGGCGCGAGTACCACGGATTTTGCCAAGCCCATCTTTGGAAGCGTTAGATTCTGCAGCAAGATGAATAGGGAGAGACGTACTCGAACTGCAGAGCTGCGAGCCGGCTCGTAAAACCTTCGACCACCATAACCATCTCCCACGGCCTCAGCTTTTGGGCCGCGGTTCGACGAGCGCCTCCCTTGACGACGCCATTGTGCTGTATGAGTCGTCTTGCAGGATTGGGCGTGGATCCGATATAGAGAGAGGCATGTCGGACGGTCGAGCGGAGTAGATAGCAGCAATAGAAGATTGGAATGGGCCTTGAATGCTCTATTTGGATGTCATCCATGGCACTGTTTTCAGTATTTAGAATCGGATGCGGCGTCAGATAAATAGGTACAGTATTTGGCCCTGGAGATTTCGAGGCCTTTCAAGCTGGAGGCTCCAGGTCGACCTCCCTTATCATATGGTCCAAACAATAATGACAATAGCGCTAGAGACAGCCAGTCTTGTTGATATCAGGCTTTTGTTCTTCTGTTCTATTGAGGATTGTTGTTGATGGTTCAACATCACCAGAACCATCAACAACAGATCACATGATGAGAGCCGAGATACAGCATTACCACTTCTGCCTAAGGCATCACATCACGCAAACCACCTACTAATATATTACTCCATACCAACAGCTGAAATGACAGCATCTAGCGAAATCCGCGTTGCCAACCTGCAGGTTTACTATATGTGTGTAGATTATGGCTCAGCAGTATTATGGAAAGCTGCTCGCAGATTCAGTCAAGGTGTCCGGGTTATCAGTGATAAGCTTGAAATGGGATGTGACGTGAGATCAAAAGGCCTTCTCTGCCTTCAGTGAGCCGGTCAAGATGATGATAAACGAGGCTCTCCACAGATTGCAGCCCTGACCCAAGTCTATGATATTGTCATTGACTCATTATTGATATCAAGACTTCTTCTGAAGAATAATAATGATGTGGTCGCATGCGGTCCATGGTTGGCATATCATGGAGCTTTAGCGCTTCCTTAACCTATTGGGTAGGTAAAGTATCCTAGTTGAAAGTTGAATACCGAATGCATGAAAAATACGTCATGGTAAATTACGTACGGCTGATGCGGAGTATGTAGGTGCCGGAGCCCAGACACCTTGGGTATGTTCTATCAAGTGTCCTTATTGACCTGGGCCGATGTGGGCAGGTGTGCATGTGGCTAATAAACTATGAAATTAACCGCAGAAGTGGCTTAATCTACAGAGTACTCCTCATGCGAGAGCACCTGATAACTCTCTAGCCCATGATTAGACTCCATTAGCCAACGTATAAGGTCTTGCCAGTCATCTATTTAAGTTGGTACCTCAGAACCTGACCAGAGTACCTATCCGTTCTAGGTTACCTTATCATTATCATCCGTTTGCGGCATCCAGGATATTTTTGGTATGGTACAGTAATGTAGTAATGATCGGTATCGTTTCCCTGTAAATTTTCTCATTTTACCTACTTCGTACCTGTATCCATGGAAGGGTTCGCTACCAGCCTTACTATCAGGTCTCACTCTCAGGCCATGAGGCTGCGACGGCGAGGCATCAGCAAAGCATGGATCTCTCTGCTCTTCTCTTTCCGCTTCGGGGCGTCGTCCATCTCAATCTCAAGTAATTTTCTTTTCTTTTTCTGCTTTGTCGTTGTAGTATTCGTCCCTCGACTCATTTGTCTTTCCTTTGAGCATCTGCTCTTCTCCTTACTCGTCCTACTCTATCCTGCAAGTCGTAGTACTAGTACATGCCTCGTAGTAGTCGGAGGTGGGTTGATCAATTATCGGATAGATATAGATACGCACCAGCTCACCACTACCTAGATATCGCTTACTACTATCTAGATGTAGTGAGATGAGTTTTACCGGCAGTCTACCTTCGTCATCTTACTAGTTACTAGTACTATGTAGTAGACTAGGTAGTAGTGATTATTATTGATTATTGATGGGGCTTGAGACTACCTTAGACTGCCTCCAACCACCGTACTGCGTCCTGCCTGCTTGTTCCCTCTTCCGAGATTCTCCACACTAAACCCTCCCGGGACCATCTCGGCCTCACCATTACTTCTCTCTCTCTCTCTTTCTCTCTTCCTTCGCTCAGCTACTACTAGTGTCGAGTACTATTTCTCCGTCTCGTCTCGGCCCTCACCCTTCGTCTCCTATTTGCTACCCATCTTCCTGTTTAGAGGACACTCAATCACTTTACAATAACCACGGGGACAATTATCGTTGTGTTCGACTCATCCTTTCATCTGATTAAGTCCTCAATGCGCCTTTCGCATCGGACGCCCTCTCCCTTCCGTCCGCGATAAATCACGCGCAGCATTACCTTTTGTTCCCCGACAAGCTGTTGTTACCTAGAGATGGTGGCTCCGGCCTCTACGGGCGCGATTTCGACAGGCGTACAGCCTCCAGCGAACCGTCAGCCCACTCGATCCGCTAGCACCCACCCGTCGCATTCCCACAATGTACCCTTGAGCGCTCGAAGGTCGGCACCCCTCGACTTATCTACCGTCGAAAGACGAGGACAGCCCAATGCTCCTCGAGAGCCCAGCAAACGAATCCGGCCCCATGGCTTACAGGAGGCTCCGACGTTCCGTCCGACAGAGGAAGAATTCAAAGATCCCTTGGAATACATCCGCAAGATAGCGCCCGAGGGCAGGAAATATGGAATCTGCAGAATCATTCCACCAGAGAATTGGCAGCCGCCGTTTGCGATTGACACAGAGGTATGCGTTGTCCTCTCATCCCTGTGCTCACTTCTACACACCCCGCTCCCTTCCCTAATTCTTGGGGCCGGCGGTATCACCATCGGGGAGATCCGATGCTAACATCTGTCCCCGTTCCAGCGATTTCACTTCAAGACTCGTCGGCAGGAACTCAACTCGGTTGAAGGAGGTATGCCCCCGTGTTCAGCCACTTCTGCTGCCGGTTCATCTCCGCAGCCTAGTTCTGACCCGGACTCAGGAACCCGTGCAAACTTGAATTATCTCGACCAGCTGGCCAAGTTTCACAAACAACATGGCACCAACCTGAACCGATTCCCTAGCGTGGACAAGCGTCCCTTGGACCTGTATAAGCTCAAGAAGGCCGTCGAAATACGTGGCGGTTTCGACCAAGTCTGTAAAACGAAGAAATGGGCAGAGATCGGGCGTGATCTCGGCTACAGCGGCAAGATCATGTCCTCCCTGTCAACCTCGCTCAAGAATTCGTATCAGAGATGGCTTCAGCCTTACGAGGAATACCTCCGTGTGGTAAAACCGGGAGTGCAGCAGCAACTAGAGCTAGAACATGGTGGTCCGTACACACCGTCTCCGAACCAGTCGCCTATGGCGAAGAAGCCCGTCTTGTATGACCACATCACACCATCCTCTACGCCCCAGGCTCCTCCGAGTATTCCGGTCGCTGCTGGTCTCCAGGGAACTCCAAAGGAAATCGAGGCCACTCCTGATAAGCCCACCCCTCCGGTCGAATCCGCGCCCCCTCGGCCTGTTACGTCCGGCTTCACCGCTGTCAATGCCGGTGGCGGCGGTTTTACGGCGGTCAATCGATCTCCATCTTTCGTCGCCGTCAATAGCGGCCCAGTTGTTAAAAAAGAAGCTGAGACCGGCTCGCTTACGCCGCAAAGCGTCGCTGAACACCCTCAAAGTTCGACACCTGTCCCCAACGGCAATGGTAGCCATCCCATGAAACGCGCCATCAGCCATGAAAGTGGCTCCCAGACTGAAGGTGGAGAAACAGACGGAAGTGGGCGGAGAAGCAAGCGCCTTCGAAAGGGTAAGCATATCAACGTCTCCCGTGGCTCTATTCGTCTGACTTTCCGCTAGATGCACCACCCACCGTCGCGGGGTCACACATGAGCCTCCTCCGTCCTGCTCCGCCTCGGGCACGCAAAAGCGACAGCCGGAAGATCGGTGATGTAAGCATAAAACCTTGGATCTTAAATATGTAGCACTATTGACACTGCTTAGAAATGCGAAGTTTGTGGCAAGTCCGAGGATCGACCTTCGATACTTGTGTGCGACAGTTGTGACCAGGGTTACCACAGAAACTGTCTTGACCCTCCTTTGACGACTATCCCCGAGTATGACTGGCACTGCCCCAAGTGCCTGGTGGGCACAGCCGAGTTCGGTTTTGAAGAAGGCGGAGTCTACTCGCTCAAGCAATTTCAGGAGAAAGCAAACAGTTTCAAGAAGAATTATTTCGCCTCCAAAATGCCTTTTGACCCGGTGCTGAACACTCACCGGCGAGAGTCCGAGGACGACGTGGAACGCGAATTCTGGAGACTGGTCGAGAGCTTGACTGAAACCGTGGAGGTCGAGTATGGCGCTGACATTCATTCGACCACACATGGCAGTGGCTTTCCTACAATTGAACGCAATCCACTTGATCCCTATTCAACAGACCCCTGGAACTTGAATGTCCTTCCTTTCCACGGCGATTCACTTTTCCGCTACATAAAGTCGGACATCTCGGGTATGACAGTTCCTTGGGTATACGTGGGCATGTGTTTTTCGACGTTTTGTTGGCACAACGAGGATCACTATGCCTATTCGGCCAATTATCAGCATTTCGGCGCAACGAAGACTTGGTATGGTATTCCTGGTTCCGACGCAGAAGCATTCGAAGAGGCCATGCGGCAAGCGGTTCCAGAGCTTTTCGAGGGTCAGCCTGATCTACTTTTCCAACTCGTCACCCTGATGCCGCCCGACCAGCTGAAAAAGGCTGGCGTAAACGTATACGCTCTTGATCAACGGGCTGGACAATTTGTCATTACCTTCCCCCAGGCATACCATGCTGGTTTCAACCACGGATTCAACTTCAATGAAGCCGTGAACTTCGCCCCTGTCGATTGGGAGCCTTGGGGCGCGATGGGGGTTGAGAGACTCCAGGCTTTCCGCCGCCACCCGTGCTTCTCCCACGATGAACTGCTGCTGACGGCAGCCGCTCGGGATACTTCGATTACGACGGCTAAATGGCTAGCTCCGGCTCTTCAACGGACATGCCACCGAGAGGTTGCAGATAGAGCAACATTCATCCGTCGACATCGTGAAATAGCACCACACAACTGCGCACTTGGTTCATCGGACCCCTCAGCTTCTGGTGATTGCCAGCTCAAGTTTGTGGTTGAGGAAGAAGACCTTCCAGAAGATGACTACCAGTGTCAGTATTGCAAGGCGTATACATTCCTGACGCAGTTTCGTTGTCACAAGTCCGGCAAGACAGTGTGCCTGCAACATGCGGAGACATTTGATTGCTGCGGAAACTCGCCCGCTCAGCGGCTGTTAGGCCCAGACCATACACTGCGTTACAGGGTGAGTGACGACACATTGAAAGCTCTCGTGCAGAAGGTCCAGGAGCGTGCCAGGATCCCGGAAGCGTGGGGGGAGAAGCTCGACAAGGTTCTGGAAGATGAGCCGAAACCCCAACTGAAGGTCCTTCATAGCCTACTAAGCGAAGGTGAGAAAATCCCATACCACCTGCATGGTCTCCAAGATCTCGCGGCGTTCGTCCAGCGCTGCGATAAGTGGGTTGAAGAAGCAACCAACTACATCACCCGGAAGCAGCAAAACCGGAGAAAAAACGAGAAGGCTTGGCGCAAGAGTACTTCTAAGGCCGCGCAGCTGGAGGAACGTGATCGTGAAGTTCGCAGGATAGAAAACATGTACGCCCTTCTTGCAGAGGCTGATAAACTTTCCTTCGACTGTCCACAGATGGCGGCTCTGGAAGAGAAAACCCGCGAGATCGAGAAATTCCGCCAGGACGTTAACGTTGCCCTTATGAACCCCCTTATACGGTCGATCCAGGAAGTGGAAGGGTTGGTGGAGTCGGCTCGCAATTTCAATGTGGAAATGCCCGAAGTGGAAGGATTGGAGCATATTCTTCGACAAATGAGGTGGAATGATGAAGCGCGTCGCAAGCGTGATCAGTTTATGACGCTTAAGGAATGTCAAGGACTCGTCCAGGCCGGCGAACAATTGGGGCTCTCAGAGACCAACGAACAACTCAGTCACTTCAAGGAGTTGTGCCGTCATGGTGAGACTTGGGAAGCGAAGGCGAAGGAGTTGATGTCTGTAGAATCTGTTCACTATCAACAACTCGAAGCCTTGTCTGCGCAAGCGCTACGCTTCCCTGTCTCTCCTGAAACTCTCACGGCCGTCGACGCGATATTGACCAAGCAGCGTGAAGCGCAGAAGAAAATACAGAGTCTATACGAGCGGAGCAAGAATCCAGATTTCAGGAAGCGTCCGAAGTATAAAGAAGTCCGTGAACTGATGGAGTCTCTGGAGGCATTGAATAGCCGGCCCACGGGAGCAATTGACCTGGAGCGAGAGCAGAAGCGTCACGAAGACTGGATGCGAAAGGGGAAAAAACTGTTCGGGAAAGCCAACGCCCCTTTACACATCTTGAAATCTCACATGGAGTATGTGGAAAAGAGGAATTCATATTGCTTTGATTTGGAAGATCGCTGTCGGCCACCTGTGGAACCCTCGTCTCGAGATAACACTCCCGATGGCCTTTTGGAGAACCACACCACAACAACCACCACCGCTAGCATGTGGGGTGGCGGGAAGTCTCGAAAGCGGGATGTTTTCTGCATTTGCAGGCATTCGGAGGCTGGGATGATGATCGAATGTGAGGTCTGCCATGAGTGGTGAGTGTATACTTCCTTCTTAGCTGTCGCTGCAATCTGGCTGACCTGGCATTGTAGGTATCACGGTAAATGCTTGAAGATCGCCAGGGGCAAAGTCAAGGAGTTTGACAAATATACCTGTCCCATCTGTGACTGGCGCCAGAAGATACCCCGAGATGCTGCTCGCCCCAAGCTGGAGGATCTCCAAGATTGGCAGGCCGAAATCCCAGGCCTCCCGTTTCAGCCTGACGAGGAACAAATCTTGGAGAATATCGTCAACCAAGCAACTACCTTCCGTGATTTTATACAGAACTTTACCAATGCGGCCTGCACAACGACGGAAGAGGTGCCGACGTTAATCTTCTACCTGCGCAAGATCGAGGGCGCCGAGGTGTTGTTGGCGTATGAGACGAACTTCTTCCGCCAAGAGATCCATAAATGGGCACCTGTTGCCCCGGAACCGCCACCAATACTGGAGCAGTCTCTGTCGACGCGCAAGCCACGGCCGACAAAGCAGCAAAAAATAATGGCTCAGTTGGGCGTCGAGCGCCCAGAAGATCTTCCTCCTCATCTGCGTACCAAGCAACCGAACCATACCAAGCGGAAGTCTCTTGATTCGCAAACTCCTCGACCTGCATCACTACAGCCTACACCTCATACTCCCGGTGAAGACTCCAATCGCACTGGGCCAGCTTTGACTCCCATGACGGATGCACAAAACCCTCCATATCCCTTCTCTGCCGACTACTCCCTTCCTGCTAGCGACTCTACTCCGGCATTTGCGCCTGGAGCATCTGCATTCCTGCCGCATGTTTCGGCGCACTCCCCTTCTTTCCCTCCGCGGTCTCCATCACCGCATCATGTGCTCGACAGCGCTCTATTCAGCTCTCCTCGGTTTAGCCGAGATCCTACCGAGGGTCCTCCAGGAGTTGACGTTGGCAATCAGGACCCATTTGACAGTAGTCCTCGACACAATCTGGATGATGTTTTCGCAGATTTGACGAACCAAGATGCGGAGCCGGAACCAGAGCCGGAGCCCATGGAGAACACGCATGCTAACGAAGCATTGGAGGCCCTCAATGCAAGTAATGGGGACCACTCTGATGCCACGCAAGACGACGACTCTCACGACACTGGAGTAGATGGTGACATGAACGGTCAAGCCGACGCCGAAGACACTGCAGAGAGTTCTTGATGACCATATACAATGTTGCACGAATTGAAGCACTGCTCCGATTTCTTCCACACCTGGATTTGCGCCGATACTATGGGGATGCGAAGTCCACATAGGGCTTATTTTCACTTTTAGAAGGGCATTCTAGCGGCGTTTACCACTGAACTGGCGACTTCTTCGGCGTTTGCTATATGCGGTTTTTCTCTTCTTTTTCTCTTTTTCGCTAATGACTTTCTGCGTGTTGCTTTTTATTTAATGATGCTCTTCTGAATGCTTCATGTGCTCTGTACGTTAGTTGCTTTCTTTTGCGCATGGTGGCGCGTATGGTGTATGAGGAGGGCGGGGAGTTGGGTCCTTTTCTCATCTGTGTTGTTATTTCTTTTCATGTCTTCATGGTTCTATATACTCTTACGACCCCGCGGAGGTTGATCCCTGATGGATGAGGAGTGATTCTAACATTCTTCAGCCTCTCTGTTCTTCGCGCCAATAGCTCCCTTTGGGTGCGTTTCGATGTAATACTAGCCGAAATACCTTATTTGTATCTCTTATCAATAGAATCAAAGTTCTGATCCTGCCGCTATGAGTCAACCATGTCTGCATAGGCGCCCAACGCGGCCTGTCCTCCAGTGTGGATGAAAAGCAAATTGATAGAGTCGGGGCCAAGAGACCAGTCCTTTGCCAGGTCCCCTTGCTGCACCCAGTGCGAGAGTCCCCGTACGACCTTTGCAGTGTAGACGGGGTCAAGCATTATCGCCTCCTTTCTTGCCATCAAGTCCAGCGCCGCGCTTGTCTGCGCATCTAGAACACCATACGCGGTGCCAACGAACCGATCATCAAGCCGAACATCCTCCATGGAAATATCCTTTTCAGGATCCAACCCAATAAGAGCAGCCGCGCGACGCGCAAAGCCGAGTACCCGCCCCTCATGATACTCCCTCGGCTTGGTAGGCGAAGTCAAGATCCCAACGACTTTCCGAGCCGATTTGCCCTCCACCTTCTCCAGCAGCTTCAGCCCGGCGATCAACCCACCTACCGTACTGCCACTACCGCAAGCAACGAAGATATAATCAAAGCGCCCACTCCCATCCAACCTTTGTGTCTCTTCCTGCATCGCAATCTCAAACGCACACCGCGCATACCCCAACCCACCGAGAGGATGCAGACTCGCCCCCGACGGGATCCAATATGGCGCCTTGCCCTGCTTGCGTAACTCTTCCAGAATCCCAGGGATGGGATCCTTGTCCTCCTCACCCTCCGCCGGCACAGTCGACGACTCAAGCATCCTCACCTCCGCGCCCAGGAGCCGGACAATTTGCGCGTTGCCCGTGCGCAGGAACGAGGCTTTGTCGGTTGAGGCGGCGAGCCCGCCGCCTGTGCCTTTGTGGAGGATGATAAGCGCCTCGAGGCCGAGGCGGTTTGCTACCGCGGCTACCTGTACGGTGTGGTTGCTTTGGATGGCGCCCTCGGTGACGAGGGTGGGAGGTGCTCCGGTTCCATTGGGCCGGCTGTGAGAAGCGCGGATGTCGGGGATGATGTATTCGAGCTTGCGGTATTTGTTCCCTGCGCAGGCGAGTGGGGAGGAGTGGTCTTCTCGTTTGGCGTAGAGGGAGATATAAGGTGTTTTGGCTGTGTTGGTGCTGTGGTTGTTGTTGTTGAGGTATGTGGATAGAAGAGTGAGGGGGTGGATTGGGGAAGGATGAGGGTATAGCAGAGGATACCGGGGAATCTGAGCGAATGCTGTGGGGAGAGGGACTGCCATTTCGGAGGTAGACTAGATACTGTATGTAGTTGGCTGGTCGTTGATATTGACCAAGTCTCCAGGATATATACTAGAGTCGTCTATGCACAAAAGGGTATCTAAAGGGTCGATTAGTGACTGAGTAGGGATATACACAGGAATTGACCTTACCATGCCAATAACAGTATCATCAATATGTACATTCATCCAGAACTGATTAACTGATGCCGACCTGGCATTGAATGTGTCTTTGAGCATTGGATGGCGGTGTCGTTTTGCCGATGATGTCAACTATCACGAGCTTCCCTTTTCGGACTTATTGACCTCCACGAATCCACTGCAATTGCGAGCAGGATGGCGCGTTCCCCGCCCTCCTCGCAGAGCCTCTTGCGATTTCTAAAACAGGCGCATCAGACGCATCTGAGTTTCATCTCCGGGGCTTTGTCATCCTCCTCGCGGACGGAGACTCCCATCTACGTGGTGGGAAATCCTTCTGCCGATCTTGACTCGGCCATCTCCGCCATTGTCTATTCTTACTTTGCTCATAATCGCATTCCAATTGAGTGCCCTCGACCTCATATCCCCTTGATAAACTTACCAAATGTTCCCTCTGGTCCAGAACTGCGCAGACTGCGACCAGAGTTCGTAAAGGCTTTCTGCCTCGCTACTACAACTCCCTCAGCGGAGGGAGAGGACGTATGGGATGAGACCCCCGAAACAGCAGGGAGGCTCCTCCACGAACACATCCTCACCGTTGCAGACTTTGAAGCCCATCTAAGGCAATACCATGCTGAGGCCACGGACCGTCGGATGACCGCAGATATCACACTCGTGGACTGGAACGCACTCCCCCACCGATCCAACGGCCACCAGGGAAAGGGGTCATTAGATGGGTTGCCCTCCGTCGACTTTTGCACGGTGGCCTGCATCGACCACCACGTGGACGAAGGCTTTCTCCCGCCCGCCGAGTCCCTCCCGCACGGTCAGCCGCTGCTTGTGCGGCCCGCGGGCTCATGTACTTCGCTTGTGGTCTCGACACTGCAAAAACTAAACCTTTGGCAGGTTGACTCCACGTCAACTGAGACGATGCAACTCGCCAAGCTCGCCCTAGCCCCTGTCCTCATTGACACAACCAACCTCACCGCCAAGGAGAAAGTCACCGACGCCGATACAGATGCAGTACACTTCCTCGCCTCTCAAATTGACCGATGCAAGTCCACACGTGGCTCAGCCTTTGACCGTGAGGCCTTTTACGAGCAGATCCTCCATGCAAAGCAAAACAGCCTCGATTTACTCACCGTAGACGAGATCCTCGGCCGAGACTACAAGCAATGGACCGAGACAGCCCGCCAGGACTCTACTTCCATTCAGATCGGCTTCTGCTCGATGGTCAAGTCGATTCCCTGGATTGTACGGAAAGCGGGCAGCCCGGAGGCGTTCCTGGATGCCCTGCATGCATTTGCAAAGCGCCGTGAATTGAAAATCATTATAGTCATGACGGCGTTTACCTCGTCTGCGCAGGGTCAGGACGGCAGGTTCTGTCGCGAGTTGGTTGCCTGTGCTCTGGACGCTGGCCCGGCGGTTCAGGCGCTGGAGGCGTTTACCGCGCAGGCTGGCTCGCAGCTGGGGTTGCAAGAATGGAGTTCGGTCGAGGGTGACTCTGAGGATTATTCGCGGGCTATCAGGTCTGCTTTCAACGGCGATGCCCCGGTATGGAGGCGTATCTGGCTTCAGAAGGATGTGACCAAGAGCAGGAAACAGGTCGCTCCGTTGGTGAGAGGTGCCGTTACAGGTCAATGAGATTCTACGAGTTTGAAATTGCATTCATGCCAGGGAAGTGGCCACTTTTCAGTGGAATACAAACAATGATCAATTCTCAAGGTCCTTCATTCTGAAATCTCCAACGTCTGCACATGCAAAGGGAAATCTATGATTTGGCTTGCCGCGCCTGCGACAAGCATGCTCAATTCAAATCCACACAACATGATGGATGCACATACAAATGATGAAGGAAAAAGCTTACATGCCAACACCTCCCCATGACCGGTGTCCCATTAACTCCAAACACATAAACGCGAGTACGTTTACATCAGTACTCCCATCGAAAGAATCGAAATGTAGAAGAAAATAAACCAAGATGCAAGGAAGCCCAACTGGGTGTAGCCGATGTAAATGCAACCATGGCGTAAAGAGAAATACAACAAGCAGCGGGCCCGAAATGCGAAATACGCCCATGCCATGGATTGGCTCATAGATTGGGCGACATCCCAAAGGAAATAAATACTGTATCTAGAAACATTCCCATTCACAGAAAACACACCACCGGGCAACACGGTCGGCGAGCACGAGTCCCCTCCAGGTCCCGCGCTCCCCGATCTTGATCACCGTCTCCCACACGCTACCATCGGCGGCGGGATCCGGCGAATCGTTGCTGATCATATGATCTGCCTTGCGAGTGAGCCGGAGGATCTTGCCGGACGGCGACTGGATTGCCAGCTTGGCCGGTTTTTCCCGTCCGGACGATGACCTGGTGGACGAGATGGCCGACGTAGAGGCTGAGAATTCGTTTGAGACTGCAGAGACAGAAGACCCGCCGGCGGAACTGGAGACCATACTAAGTGCACTTGCGGGCCGGGCAAAAATCGACGGCGAGACGCGCCCACTAGGACCCGATTCGCTGCCGTTTGTCGGGGAAGGCAGCGAGGAAGGGTGCTGCCGCACTGCAAACACAAATGTATTGTTGACTGCAAGTTTCGCGCACTGAGGCTGCATGATGTACAAGTCGTGCCGTTGAGCATGAGGCGTCGGGTGGCGTAGGACAAACTCATATGGAGGGTTCTCGCCAGTGTGGAGTATCGGAAGGGCAAGTGCCAGGGGATGGGGAATGTCTTTGCTTGAGTGCATCAGGCCCTTCTTGCCAGCGTAGATTTTGACTGTGCCCTGCCCTTCGTCGCCAGGCAAAACAGCTTTCACAGTGAAGCGTTTCTGCCCGCCGACCCAGTCTGGCTGGACCAGGGCGCGCTTGCGAACAACCTCACCACTCTCAAAGAAGTCACCGTCGGCATCACGAGCGAAAGCGGGCGCCTCGACTTCTGCCGCACATTCCACGTCAGGCGGCACGAGAAGCCGGATTTGCAGAGGCTCCAGCCCTTCGATTCTGATCAGGCTGGTATCATAGTCTGCAAACTGCAGGTTCATCTTGAAGTAAGGTGGGCACGCTGTAGGAAGGGCTAGCAACACATCTGGAGAGATGGGGGGACAAATGTGTTGCTCCTCGGGATGCAAGGGCACATGGGTATAGCAGATCTCAAGCGGACGTGCCAGGAAATACCAGCTTTCGGCTGTTGACGAGCCACAGGTTACGAACTGATTCCTTCGCGGGTTGGTCGGGTTTGCCAATGAGCAATCCATAACGCGCCATTCGCCATCCACCAAGACTGCATTCCACCAGTGGTTCGGCCGCGAAAGACTGTCCAGCTCGAACAATTCTCCGGGAGTTTTGAGGAACCCATGCACGACTTCCGCATGAAGACCGACAGCCGCACACATTTCCTTGACAAGGAACGCAACTTCCTGAGGACTTCCTCGTCTCGTTTGCAGAATTCGTTTCAAGTCAATTCCGATCTCCTCCACAGGCTCGTCCCAGGCAATCTTTTCACTGACCCAAGTGAAGATAGCTCGCAATCTCTGAACATCGCTCTTGTAAGGTCGGCACACATAGCCCTGGGCAAGGCTCATCGGGTTGGTCATCGGCGGAAGGCTGTTGACAAACCGAGCACTTTTATCGACGAGGCTCAAGTTTACCGTGTTGAAGTTGGTGGGCTCGCTGATCGGCAGCCCGTCAATACTTTCATCACCTTCGGCAGTTTCGTGGAGCTCCTCCACCGCGTAGATCACAGGATGATCCATCATCTGGCAGCGCTCGGCTCTTTCGATACGTTCGTTGCGGCTCGGCGAGCTTGCTCGATTCACGTCACGCCGAACCTGCACCCAGTCTACCGGTCCACCGCCAGACCCTGCATCGCGAGTCGAGTCACGTCTAATCGGAGACATCCTGCCTTTCGTAGGTGAATAGGATCCACCATTGTGTCCCACAGCGATACTGCTTCTGGCATTAGCGGCACCGGTCTTGGCTGATTCGAAAATCTTCTTGAAAAAGCCATGCTTCTTCGCCTTTGGAGTGGATAGGCCGCCAAAAACTGCGGTGGATTCGCTGGAATCGGCAGCAGGAGTAGACCACGGTATAGCGGACGAAGCGCCTTGCCGAGAGGTGTTGTGACTTGAGTGGTACGATATGCCAGTCAGAGGTGTCTCAGGCCGAGGCATTCGTGAAACGTCGCTGAAGCCTCTTGAGCGAAAGGTTTCCATGGCCGTGTTTGGCCTTTCGTTACTGGTCGTCAGTCCTCGCCTGGCATAACTCCCTGCACTTGTTGCGCTGAATCCGCCCGCCGACGGGCCACTCATCAAGCTCGGGCTCGTTCGTCCTGTGCTGGCTGTCATGGCCGTACTGATACTTTGCACACCGCTCGAAGAAGTGGCGGTACTGGATTTCGTGTGACTTCGATTCAGAACGTCTCCTCTCAAATCCTGCCCCGACCTCCGACTCCTCAGGTATGGATACTGAGCGGGAATTGAATTATGCCTGCCGTGAGCGAGATGCTTAGGTGGCGGCGGCGGAGGCTCTTCGTCATCCTCCGGAGGCAGTATGTCTTCCGATCCTCTGCGACTCTGCTCCTGCATCTGACGCAGTCGACTTTCCATTCTCTGTACGTAGTTGTTCAATTGCGGCGGCCCGTCAAGGTAGTGGTCATGGCCGTACATGGTGTTTCGATGTATGTGACTCTCACGGAATTGATAATCCTGTCCATCTTCGAATCCGAGGGATGTCAAGGGTCGATGAGCATTCCGGGAAGGTCCGCGAAGGCTCTCAAAAGCGTCTGGAGACCAAGGGTTATCAAATACCGGGGCTGGCGACGGTGAATGGGTACCCCGCGACAGTCCCATGTCTTCCAAGGACGTCATGACATCTTCCATTGCGTCTCGAAGCGGTGACGGAGTGTTTCCATTCGCGTCCGAATGAGCAGCTGGAGATGGAGTCCTTGACATGGCCACGTAGCGGTCATTCATATCCAGGTGCGCGGGGACACCGCTGTCCATGGAAGGCTGCCGGTTGACTGCAATTCGATGCGGAGGGGGAGGAGGCGGTGGCGGCGACTCTTCGCGCTCCTGAAGCTGCAATGGGGAGATCTCGCGCGAGGGAGGGCGAACTGACGGAGGTCGAGCTAACGGGGTCTGCCTGACAGGCACTGACGGCGGCAGAACGTCCATATTAATTGGGACGCGAGGGGACGCCGCGCGCGACGGAGGCCTGGAGCGAATAACCTCTCTGGCTGGGACGGGACTTTGTGGTGGGAGATCGGCGACCGCCAGAGCACGGGGTGAGAGTCCACGGGAAGAAGGTCTATGTTGTGAGGGAGGTCTGGAAAGAGAGCTCTGATGTTTCACCGCAGTTGTCGGCGTGCGCAGGGGTTTGACACTCCGCGCAAGGCTGCCATTTCGAGGCGGCGTTTGCGGAATTGAACTTGAAGCTTGTGTCGGCGATGTCGTCGTCGTCGCGCTCCGGGCCGCCGGGGCCAAAGCTTCCCTGTGAGCTTGAAAGGGTTTTCTAAATACAGTCTTCTGCTTCTTCGGAGCGGAAGTGGGATTGGTAATTGGAGAGCGTCCAGCAGGCATCATAGGACTCGTTGCTCTAGTGACAGGCACGAAATCTTCACCCAGCACCTCCACGAAATTGGATGGAAACAGCCCGACCATGCGCCTGTCACGGCGCAGACGACCCATCCACCATTGCCCATCTCCTGCATTCAAACACTCAATAAGATCCCCTTCCACAAAGCCGAGATCGCGTTTCGTTTCTCCTCCCCATGAGTAAATCGCACGACACCAGCACGGGAACCGCGTAGGTAGCTGAGGTGCCGCGGGCGACATTACGGCTGGAATGCCGGCGCAATGAAGCGCTGCCTTGGAGTCCGACCGGGAGACCTAGAAAGAGCGCGTATGGTGTTAACTGGTGATCTGCAGGTTATGTGTTAGCACACGATAATTATGAGGCCAATGACGTGTACGAAGGGTTGGAAAAGACGCACGCTGATCGAACCAGTAGTAGCAAGTGAGAGAATATTATTAGGACCCATACAAGCGAGCTCCAAAAGTGTGCATGGTACGACGTGTACAGCCAAGTATAGAGATGCGGGACGATAGACAGCTACCAAGGTGTTTCAATGGGAGGGGACGGAGGCAAGGATGTGATAGATCAGATCGATAAAGACAGAGATCGGAAGAATGAAAATTGGAAATGAGACAAGGAAAAGGGGTGGAAGCTGTGGATTCCGAGAGAGTACTCCGTAGGAAGGGGGAGAGAGGAAGACAGCGAGAGAGAGGGAGAGAGACGGAGCTGGGTGAGCTGAGCTGAGCTGAAGTCACGGTGAGGCCCGATGGCTGTTTTGGTGTTTACGTGGGCTCCTGATTGGGCCTAGCGCATTGTGGTCTCCCTTATCGATAAGCTTAATGTGCACGTCCTCCCATTAGTCATTGGCATCCATATTCCCAATCACTACCAGAACGCAGAGGAAATCCCTTCTTTCTATTCATCGGAGTTGAGCGACATTCTATCTGATAGCACATCCCTTAAGAAGTATCAGATAGATCCAAACTAGTCCCGAGGTGCAGACCTGAGGCATGAGCGCAACGGTCTAGATACGGATTCAAAGTCGATCCATGGTTTACAAACTCCGCTTCCGCAGGCTTACCCATGGACAGGCCCGGTTCCAATGGAGCCACAATGCCTCCGAAGAAACGTCAGAATAAGTGGCTGACGTACCAATGAGGAACAGATTTGACTGTTAAATTGTGAAGATCGAAGTCGATGCCTACATCCTGAAACAAAATGCTCTCAGTGTGGCTGTTATCCGCACCGACCCATCTGTCGCCTCAACCGATATCGCGCCAAACTTAGGTGTGTTACGTTGGTGTTACCTCAGGATATCTAGTACAGGATCTCTCTTCATCCACATTTAGCCAATAGGGGCGCATACGCGTCCATGGTCCTCGGGGACCCAATTGCTCAGTTGAGTTGCATTGAACCGTCGCGCACACGCGACAGGCAACATACGAGACTTCAAAAAGATTGGCGGACGCTCATTTCCGATAGCAGAACATAGCCTCCTGGTATTGGTGTTGGCCTGGAGCGCAGCATGAGAAGTCTTCACGGAACTCTCTAGCAAATCTAGACAACCAAGGTATCATTGCAGCCAAGCAGTAATTGATGGACAGTACCGGGAAATGTACAGAAAAATCCGATCAGAACGCCCGAGTATGCGAGGCCGTCACAAGATAAAAGGGAAAACAACAAGGAAATGCATCCGAGGCAATCCACAGTGGAGTTATCACGAAGTGACCTTATGTGGAAAAAAGAAGTCAGTATTGTTACCTCTGAGAAGCATGGGAATGCAATTTCGTCCATCAACATTAGATACGAATGAAATTCGCAATGTACCAATACTAGACTGGTCAGGGTATATGACACCCAGGATCTTAATTACAGAGGCATCTCAGAACTAAACCGCAATCCACTGCCTCGTCCCGAGTACCCGGAACCGTTGTGATTATTGATCCCCGGGCTGGTTGGACGGCTACTTGCCGCTGTCCACTTCGGACTTCGTGGCTGCGTGCTCGTTGATCTGGTGGATGGCCGGTTCTTTCGAAATTCTCGCAGCTCATCCTCCTTTCTGCGCAGAAGATCTTCGCGAGATGCAAGCATGGCTTCCAACTCTTTGACGCGAGCAAGATGTCGCTGTTCGTCACTCTGAAGGTTGAGTTCTCTGAGACGGCTGGCATCGCCCGCAACCTTGCGCTTCAAGGACTCGTTCTCCTCTTTGAGCTGGAGGATCTCGGTCCCAGATTGCGCAGCCACGTTGGATGCGGTCTGGTACTGTTCGCGTGTGTACTCTGCCCGCTTTGCCTCGTATTCTGCTTTCCGCTCCAGGGAAGCATTGTCTTTAGTCAGGCGCCGGATCTCCTCCTGCGCCCTTTCCAATTCTGCCATACTTCCTCCTCCGGCCTTTAGAGCTTCCCGTGCCTGCTCGAGCTCGTGCCGTAATTGAGTGCGCTCATCCTTTAGTTTTGTGATTTCTTCCCTCTGCTTTTCGAGCCTCTGCTCAGAGAAGACTTTGGTTTCCGCCAAGCGATCACGCTCTTGCCGCACTTTGTGTAATTCGTTCGTGCGACTCTCATAGCGATGTTGGAGCACTGAGAGAATCCCCTCTCGTTCTTGTAGACGAGATTGGGCATCGGCCAAGGCTGTTTGGAGTTTCTCAAGCTCAGCCGCATGAGATGTCTTCAACTGCATGAGATGTGACTCCAAACTTCGCAGATCACTATCCAATGTTTGGCTGGGAAACTTCGTGGATTCTTTTGAAGCTTCTGTAAATTGACTGGTTTCTTGAGACTCGTCCATCTTCGGCCTCTTAGGTGTCTGTTCAGTATCTTCCACCTGCTGGGACGACGTTAACCGGTCAATTCAACATGGAAAGAGGAAGGACAATGACTAACGAATGAACGCTTTTGAATCTGCGGGATAGGCAAGAGTGCAGTTTCGGGTTGGTTCTGATAAGTACTTGGTGCAGAGTTGAGCTCATCAGGGCTCACGATGTGGAGTGGCTCCATTGGAGGTAAGGACCAG
Organism: Aspergillus hiratsukae; assembly: GCA_014281905.1. NCBI lineage: Eukaryota > Fungi > Ascomycota > Eurotiomycetes > Eurotiales > Aspergillaceae > Aspergillus > Aspergillus hiratsukae. The sequence continues at coordinate 110,622 of JACBAD010002104.1, read as the reverse complement.
TGAGCGTTGAAATTGTCCGAAAGAAGACACGACATGATTTCTTCGGAATCTTCGGATACGCCTAGAGCATCGTCCTGGAGATCGCCTACCACGTCTTTAAGACGTGAGGTATATTGAACCACTAAACGTAGACGCTGAGGTTCTGGGCAGTCAGCAAAACATAACTGGACGTGCTCGCTGGAGTTTGAGACAAGCAGTCGAATCACTGGGAGGAGATTCCCATTTCTAGCATAGGTCGTTCGCATGTGTTCGACCGAGGGACTCTTTGCATTGAAGGACCTGTCAAGTGCGATGATTGCAGCCGGGGGTTTATAAGTCTCCATAATGCCATCGTCGATTGTTGACTGGATCCCGAAACTCAAGGATCCCTTCACCATGGAGATTTCCAAATTAGTCCCGATTCCCATCTCCTGGCGAGGCCTCGTGTAAGCAAGGCCCTTCCCCATAAGAAAGCGCTCAACTATCTTCAGAGTCTTTGCGCCGTTCACCATGATGACCAAGTGCAGATCACAACTACTAGCATTGTTGATCAGGTATCCCAGAAGTAGGAACTTTGCGCTGGAATATTCAGCCCACGCAGCTTCTTTCGCTAGATCCGAATCGGAGTCTTTAATATGCTCGGTAATGTTCAGATCAGGGTGGGTTGAGGCATTGCTCAAATGCTCAAGTAAGCTATTCATTCTCGAAATCAAACGCTCTTGCTGTTCACTATTTAGCTGTTGATCGACAAGGCTGAGATGCAATGAACTCACCTCTATCCTGGATGCCTCGGTCTGGAGCGTGAACGTCCTAAGATACTCGTCGATGCTTTGAGCTTCGTCTTTCAATATCCGTTCGTAATCATCCTTGACCCTTGAGTCCATGGGGAGGGGCACGGCAAATTCTGATGGCCCAAGCTGGACAGAGCCTGGAATCGCTTGCTCTTGATGGCTGACTGTCAGGGCGCTGGGCTGGATTGTCTGCAAAATAGGTTGTTGAGGAGGACCCATTTCCGCGGGTCGGGCTATCGAGCCGGGGGCACTCGATTCTCCCTCAGCGTGAGTTGGTTCAGAAGCATCTTCTGTATCAACCCTAACGCTAAGAGGTGCTGTAATTTCGGGAATGAGGATCGGAGGCGATGGTTCAATATCTCCAGCCGAGGAAGGAGTGACGCTAGGATCAGCATTCAAAGGGGTTCCAGGATTGGTTTTCGCACGTAACTGAGCATGCGCATTTCGAATCTTTTCCAATGGCGTTGAACCCTCGAATTGGCTATATTTCTCCATCGTCTCCGCCAGAGATGGTGTTCCTCTGTCTTCTGTGCGGTCATCCATTGCCACGTCTTTGATATCCTCAAATGCCGAGGTCTTCCGTTTCAAGGATATTGGCTGGGGGTTTAGACTTTGTCTAGGTGATTGACCTGTGTTCTGCGACTGATGTGAAAGAACAGTCTCTGGCACGGAACTTATGTGATGAAAAATGCCGATGTTACTGGCTGGACCGGAACTTCCTGATATGCCCGAAGTGTTAGCCTGGCATACGATAATGAGAAATGTGAGGGTCAACAACCTGCTGCCCAGGAAGTACCTGATAAGAACCGAGAGCCTAGGCTGCTGGAGTTAGACTTTTGACTGATTGCGATAATTGATGTCTGCGAACCCGAACTCTTTGTACCCGAGGTGATATGGGTAGCCTGACTTCTTGGAATATTTGTCAGGGAAGGTGGCGTCTCCGCTACCTCGTCCACTGGTTTGTTTCGATTGCCAGGTAGTGCTTGGGAGGGAGTCTGAGTAGCGCGAATAACACTTGGGGCCGCCTTGGATTCCACAGGAGAATTAGGCTCTGTGATTTCGCCAGGAAGTCGATATCTGGACGGTATCGAGGATCTAGTAATGTACTCGAACACAAACCCAGAGTGATTTGGTGTTGTGACTGACGAACGAGGTCGGTGGTTGGTTACTCTATTGGTACCTGGTCCGGAACCTTTCAATTCCTGGGAGAACGACGGCGTCTGAGCGTGTTCCGTTTGCGCCGAACTAGTATTCTCCTCTAGATGTGGTGACCCTAAATCTTCGTCAACAGGTACGAACAACGGAGACTGCGAACGATCGTCAGATCGCGGCGGCTCAATTCGGCTTTCCGCGAAGCCAGGGCCGGGACTCTCCGAGCTTCGACTTTCGCAGCGGGCGTCAGTTAGATCGATTGGCGATAGATTAGCGGGATGGCTCCTTGGTATGCTCTTGTTCGTCTCCTTCTTCTTTTCTTCCCACACTTTTATCGCAGCTTCGTTGGCGTTTTCTTTCGGTTCCTGATATACCCGGTTAGATGACTACCACTTTTACTCCAGAGCCAAGTGTTTCCAGGCGGACGCTTCGCCAAACTCACCCAAGTTGGCGACCACGGCCCCGCCCAGTCAATAAGGTATTGTGATTCGGTTTCGCCAAGGATGCAGTTAATGTACCATTCGTCCTCGCCTAGGCTAGTTGTGGTGTCGTCGTCGTTCTCGTCGTCACTTGACGAGATGACATGCGTTTCTTTCCACCTTTTCTTTATGGAGTTTTCTGCAGGGTCTGAAGATGTGGGTGAGGCGGCTTTGCGCTTGCGCCACATCATGCGCGTTCAGTGAGGGCGGCCAGTTTGTAGGAATCCATGACGGAGTGAAAGCTCTCGTAGAGTAAGAAAATATGGCGTGGCTAAATATAAGAGCTATCTATTTAGTCAGCTTTGTTATATGAGAACAATAGAGGAAGCTATTGACATACCAAGCAGCAATGAGGCTTCCTGGATAAAGCGGAGTAGTGAATTGTTTAAGTATGAACAACTCGGTCTGTCGGTCGACAGGGAGCTACGCGGATGATCGCCAACACGTGATAGGCATGCCGCATGCGCTTATCAGTGACCAACTCCACCAACAGCTTCACAATGTATAGATTCAAGCTTGCAAGGTACAAGTGACTGCAAAGTGACTGCAGAGGAAATCAGTACGGGTGGGAGTTCCGTCTATGCTCTATTCAGCTATGTCTATAGTCCATGCAACATCTCTATTCTTGCCCTTCCTTCCAGTCCTCATCGTAATGGAAACCAAGTTCTGCAATGGATTTGATATTGCGACGCTCCTCGCCCTTCTCAACAAAGGCCCTCCTAATGTCGGGAAACTTTTGTCGCATCCACCTCTGCTTCTTTCCCCAGTAATTGCATTGCTTGCCATGACCATTATTGGCCAGTCCTTGGCGTGGTTTGGCCATATTCGCCCAGTCATGAAGGAAGTTCATATAATCAGCATCCAAGGGAAAGTGCATCAGATGGAATTTTGTGCCATCACCTTTTGTAGCGACAGTCGATTCCTCCCAGTGTTTCATCTCCGCTATTGATGGCAGAGTAAGGCGTCCTGACCAAACCCGCGCATAGACTGCCGCCTGATTTTCCGACAACGGGAACGGAATCACTCTCTGGGGAAGGACAGGAAATACGAGGGTAGGATTGTAGATGTAGAAAAGATGTTGATAGGTATTCAGAGTCCTGCGACCATCCCCGATGACAGGCTGGTCGAGAGACGATAGGAAGGGGAATGAGTATAGGTAGCCGGTACAGAAAACAATGGCATCGATGTCCGTCTCCACTCTGCCATCTGCAAAGCGTACTGCTCGTTGATGAGACTCTGGAGGGAGAAACTCCACGATTTCGGGGAAGTAAAGCTTGTCCGTGGGAGTAGAAGGCGTCAAGAATGACTCTGTTCGCTGCGAAACGAGCACTCTTCCCTTGCTCACCCGGTTTATTTGAGCTCCGATATCTATCCCGGAGGCTGAACTTCCAACGACAATGACCTTTTTGTCACGAAATTGGTCTGGTGAATCGAAGTACTTGGAATGAGAAATCACCCCTGGATATTTCTTATTCCAAGCTTCAATGCCTCTGATGTCCGGCAGGTATGGCACATCAAAATGTCCACTGGCTACCACCACCGCATCATAGGTTCCAGTCTGCTTAGCCCCGGTACGCAGATTTCTTGTTGTCAGCGCCCAAGCCTTCTTGGCCGGGTCTTCTAGTCTGACATCAAGAACTTGAGTTTCAAACTGAATGAGGTCTTTAACATCCTCTGCATATTCTTCCAGATATTTCTTCACTGTGGAATACTTCGGTAAGACTTGGCAGTCCGCAGGAAATGGCTTGTCAGAATATGCCATCAGTTCTTTCGGGATATTGGTATCCAGAGTGCTATAGATGGGAGAGATGAAGGTGATCTGACGGGCCTCCTCTCTCTCCCCAGTTCGATACCATATAGGCTCTTCAAGTGGTACCTCTGGGCTCAATTGTGGCACCCGAGTCACCAGGCCTGTTTTCAAGGCACGGGGAGTGCAGTTCCAGACTCCGCCAACTGAGCCTCTCTGTTCAAAGACATCTATCTTATCAAAGCACTTCTCGGCAAGGAGATATCTAGTTTATTGTCAGTGAGAGTTAGGTGATGTGACCCAGGATGAGCCACAGGATCGGAAGTCCTCGTACTTTACCGCAGCAAGACCAGACGGTCCGGCACCGATTACGGCTATCCGACGGACTGGCAGTGAGATCGTCATGGTCAGGGGCCTGGTCAGGACGAGTATAAGATGGATCTGATGCAAAGAGCATCAGGCAGACAAAGCTATGCAGTCTGCTTTGCTGATGCTACTCCGCATAATAAGTAGGACTTAAAGGTAACCCTTTTGAGGACCCGATGTATCCCGTCGGCGATTCAGCCCCGCTGAGTAAGATACGCGTATTAACTTATGGGTTTCTGAACGAGTTACGAGTTTTCGTCTACTCATGAAACACAACACGATGCGAACATCAAAAGGAGAATTTTGCCTATATTTAACAAGATTCTCTCATTGTAGGTGCTTATATTATTGTTCTACAATGTTCAGACAGTGGTGGAAATATTAGTATTGCCATTGGCGAGAGAAGAGGTGATAGTCATTTCGGCAAACATCAATATGTTTTCGCAAGTACTGGGATACATACAGGCTCATTCAATCATTCTGTTCACGGGGTGGTTGGGGACTTCGCTATTATAGGCTATGTTGCAGATCTCATGGGCCAGTAAGCTCCAATTCAAAAGCCTACATGGCGGCATATGGTCAGTTAAGCGCCGCTAATCCATAAGGCATTACACAAGCAGCATGCTGGCCACAAGAAGGGTGACAAGGCCGAGAAAGGGTTCGTACGGCTGGCTGATCGCACCCGCGCCAGTCTGGGCCGGCACGGAAGAGCTTGCGGTGGCCGATGAATTTGCTGAACTTGTGTTGGCCATGCTCAGATTGTACACTTCAATTCCGGCCTTTGACAGCGGAACAACCACCTGGTTTGTCACGGGGTCCACGGCCACGGAATGAGCGGTGACATTGTCCGTTGTCAATGTTTGCAGGAGGGTGTTCGTCCTTGCGTCAACTATTGCAAGCTGTGGCATTGGGCTACCCGACTTGTTAGCCCCAGCCAGGTTCTGATAGGCCGAAGCATAATAAAACAAGATGCTGGGATCATATGCGACTTGGTCAATTCCAGCGAGACCTGAGATATTGCCGATGACCTTGCCGGTAGAGATGTCAAGGACCAGACTGTATGCGACTCCATAAGTAAGGATCTGATCCTGGCTACAACCGACAAAGAGGTTCTGGTTCGGTCCAAAAGCGATGCCAGCTGGGACACATTCGGTTAAGGGAATCACTTTGGTGATATCCATAGCCGAGACATCGAGCTCAGCAATTTCACCGCCGGGGTTTGCACCAGTACTGGGAACAGAAACATAGAATTTTCCGTTAACGGAATTGAAAGCCGGCTGCTCGAGACCGGTTGCATTATTGAAAACAATCTTGCCGGTCACATTTCGGTCCTTGGCTGAGATGATGGTAACAAACGGGGGTTTATCGTTTGGGTTCGTGACGACAATAGTCTGTGTTGCGGGATCGTAGGCAAGCTCGTCTGCTCTTTTCTGGGAGCCAGTGACGATACTCGCCACAATAGTATGGTTCATGAGATCGACCACTTTGACGCTGCCGTCCCCGTCCCCAACATAGAGCTCGTTGCGGTTGGGCAAGACGATCAGACCGTCAGGTCCAGATACCGGAGGGTCAGCCTTGTTGTTGGTCGTTACTAGACCCTTGAAACCAGTAATCAACGTGGTCGCTTTGCTGGAAGCCAGATCAATGACATGTACACCCTTGTTGGTCCGGTCAGCCAGGTAGTATGTCCCATTATAGACGACACTTTGATCGACACTGGTTGGATTCTTCGGACTCCACGGGATTGTGGCCGCGAGCTGGTAGGAGAGCCCGCTCACAAAAGCCACATTGGTGAAAAGAAGGAGAGGAGAATTGAACTTCATGTTTGAAACAGGCAAAAGCTTTGTGATAGAGGATGAATAAAGCGAGGACCCAGGGTGGACACGAAAGTCTGAAGATGTACAACAATTCTATATCCCAGCTTTCTGGAATCCGGGGTGGCTTTATATATCTGGATCCAAGAGACATGGTCGACTTCTTTCCCCGGTCGTATACCTTATCATGTTAGATTGTACATCCCAATAGTGACGCTCGACGGGATGAAGTACAGTGCATATTACTGGTCAACTCCATTTCAGAAGAACAATCTCTGCCTCCTAGCGCAAATTACTTACTTCTGCGGGGTACAGAAGCCGTGCGTGAGGGCAGAAATGACGCTCGGACGTGGATCCCTGGCATGCCCAGGAAAACGTGCGATCTCCGGATTCCGATATCGCCAGTTCGAGTTCTGCTGGAGGATTGAAGGATCAGTCGACTGATGAATTGGATATTGATAAACTTCAGTCCCTGCCCAAAAGGGGTAAAAGGGTTTTAGGCAACAGGATATGGGCAAGGATTCCAGTCAAGCTGGCTAAGTATGGCTGGCCTGTTCCTCCGCCCTAGTCATATATCCTCTGAATCTGCTGAAGCAGGCTTAAATGAGTGAAGAGGTATATAGCTCTTAGCTAAGCCTCAAATACCCTATATGACTTGAGTCACTTGACTTTGCCAGTGCAGGAACACACCTAAGCATGGAGCAATGTTGAAATAGTGGAAAGCTTGGTTGCTTGGCAGAAGTAGACTTTCACAACAGGGCCAAGAAGGCTAGAAGCTCATTGATGCAATTGCAGGCCGCTTACCCCACCTATCATCCCCAGACGACGGACATCCACCCCCGCAAAAAGGAGCTTACATTAAATTAAGCTTTGTGGAGATGGGAGGCTCTCCGACTTCTCCCGAGTTGATTTGTATTTTTAAGCCGATGAACGCATTTTTTGAGAAAACATGTGGACTGTGCCGCTATGTCTCAGAACTGAAGCTAAAGAAGTATCTAGAGAACACTCTGTGTTAGTTGATTAGGGTTTATGAGAATGTCTACGGAGTATGTATTTTCAATTTCATTCCGAGATTCGGAGAGAATGATGCTTGAAATTTCTAGGAGAGGTTTTGATAATTTGTCTGACGGCTCCAGCAACCATGCTACTATATGAGAGAGCAACTGAGAGGACCTTCACATCCTCGACATTCTAGCTAGTCGTTTGGCGCAGCGGTTAGTTTACTGGAATGCTCCCTAGGATTATGAAGGAGAGGAATCAAGATTCTATATATTGTGTATTATATGCTGCGTATTTCTAGTAGCTTAGCTCTACGCTCCCAAACCCCCGTTGAGATTTCTGGTTATTTACTTTCCTTCTTATTGGTTTCTTTTGTACCTAGTCGAAGGTTGATATCCAATAGACTTGGGCCTGTGACATTCCCCCGCATTGGAGCCATCTTGAAGGACCCCTCTTCAAGTGTATGGTCTGATTCTGGACGACCTCTGACATACAATATGAAATGAATTGGCGACTGTCGCCGGCTACCCTGACAATCAAGTTCCTGCTGTGCGCAAGATAGCGGTGATCTGATGGCCATTCCCCGTCCAGGCTGAGCGCTGTTCGCCGCGAGAGTGAGCTCGGGCTATCTAGGGCCATGCCTGGAGATCCTCTTGCGCTTCGAGCACCTCACTGAAGGCAATCAAGTTGTATGTTTCAGCTTTCTCAACCATCATTCCTGGAGAGACCTCAAGCTTCTTCCGGGAAAGTGTTGGGAAAATGTATCTGCAACTTTAGGCCAACTTAGTCCTTGCTGCACTAGATTCCTTAGAAGGCTGTCTTCTGCTTTGAAGTATGGCTAGGCTTTGCATGGTAAAAGACGGTGCATGTTAGGATTATATACCAGCTGTGATGAAGCTTCGATTCGAGCCATAGCTCTTGTTCGAGTCTCGTGGCTGTTCTGACACTGTCTGTAAGGGTTATGTTGGCGCGAGCCTTTTCACATACCTGCTGCGCTGGACTATTTCCACTTGCAGAGGACCGTATTTTCATAGAAAGCTGCTGGGGATATTTTGGCGATGTTGGACAGCTGTGGTTCAGCTAGCTGCTCTTGTGCTTGGTGAGTCTTGGAGAGAGATGCATTAAGGAGAGTCGTGGGTTGTCTGCTAAGGCCTCTGCAACACCTAGAAGGGTGATTGACTTCTGAGTCTGGTACAATCAACGATTTGCCGTCATCTTTGCAGGGATGGGGTGTGGTTGGACTAGTACACCCTATTGCGCTCTCCATATTGTCGCCTGAGATAAATCATTGCCAATAACGTTGACTATTCCACTGCGCGACAGATTCGTTCTGCCACAGGCCTTGAGAAGTCTTGTTCTCGCACGCCTCGCAAACGGATTGATTTCCCAGTCTGGTGTAGCTACCCACTTATCCTGATTATTGCGGAAGGATGATTTGCAACTGGTGTCCTCACGCTCCAGCGCATGTGCCTTCCTGTCGTCCAATCGGCCAGCAGTTTCAGCTAGTAATGGAGGCGTTCCCTGCACATTGGAGGCACCCACATATGATTGTGACCGATGATTGTGTTCTTCAGGTACTTGTGAAGGCACGAGCGTCGAGTGGTGCAGATTCTGCTGTTGCTCCATTTGGGTAAACAAGGTTAGAACAGCGAGGGAATGGGCTTTTGATACCTGCCCGCGGCAGGGGGTGACGTATCGGGGGGCTAAGCCCAACTAGGCAACACTTACGGAAAACGGGCAATTCACAGGTCCTCGCTTTACGCAACAAACAAAAGAGATTCATCGTGTGCTCTCTCCTTGGGATCGTTGGCCTTCCAACCCCAAGCGACATCGTGCTGTTGCTCTTCCCTACTGATGACTCCTTAACGAATGAGCAATTTCCCTCAACAGCAAGGAAAATGCAACATCCTTGACCAAGGCCTGACCGATTCCGCCGCGGCCGCAACGATGAACTGCCACGAGCAACCTCCCATTTCTGAACCCCTGCGTTCGACTGCCATACCCATCGCGCAAATTTCCCCAGGAGCCGATCGAATCTTAGAACGCTCAATACACGCGATCGTCACCCTAGTATGGCCTTACTCGTCGTCGAACAAATCTCTCAGCCTTTTGTTAGCTGAGCCCGACTTTCGCCTCCGACGGAACAATGGTCAAGTAAAAGTGGTCTTTCATGGACGTGCCGCAGAAGCTGTAGCCAAGTCTCAAGTTGGAATCGGCGACCAGGTTTATCTAGGCTTGGCTGGGTCGAAATTCGTGACCAGTGAGGCAGTAGCTCAGACGCCTGGAAAGTGTGTGCCTTGGGATGTACACCTTGATGATCGCGTGTCACTTGAGGTGCGTTGAGCGCGTAGCAAAGAGGTTCAGCAGTGTAACTGATTGGAGCTATAGATCTGGCGTTCGTCTCAATACTTATCGACCGTGAAACTGGACCCTCCTACAGTTCCAACGCAGATTACAGAAGATACGATCGCGCCGCCAGCTACGCCGATTGCTAATGGACGTGTTGATCGCGGCGAGCCTACTCCAGCTGCTGGACTCGAAGCTTGGCGATCCCCTGCCTTCGTGGAGCGAACGCGTACATCGTTCGGTGGCCTCGTGGATTCGGCCTATGATCCATTCGCTGAAGAAGATGGGTTTGTTCCTGGTAAAGGTCGGAAACGACCTCGTTTTAGCTTTCGAGGCGCTGCTTGGCGTGTCGTTGACGAACCCGCAAGTCCCGGAGAAAGAGAGGTCCAGGCAGATTGGGCGTGGATGTTTGAAGAAGATGGAACCCACGAGCCCGATATTGGTCGAGAAGATCATATAGACAGCGCCACACTACCTCAAGAAATTTTCACGCCGACCGCTACGGTGCCAGATGCTCCAGAAGTCGCCGATACCGTCGCAGACGTGGACCATGAATCGCTTGATGCTGGTTTAATGAGGCCAGAACAATTGACCGAACAGCCAACCAGGCCAAGTCCTCAATTTGCTCAGCCACTATGTCCGTCTGGGGTTCCCCAACACACTGCCGGACCGAGATTTGCAGGCTCGGGTTTCCAATATTCAACAGACACGGCGCGCCTGTATCCTATTCCTTCTCCTGGACTGCCGATTCCATCCCCACTAGTCACTAGGTCGAGCAGCGCGCATGACTACTTTCCACCTGTCGCTTCTAATGTGCAAACACCCTTAGATGAATCCGTTGCAGAGGGAGAAGAAGTGGAGATGACCGAAGAAGAAAACGTCGCCGTATCTAGGGTCGAGCCTGACGTTTCCACGAGACAAGAACTTGAACCCCTTGTTACGACTCCTCAGCAGGCCGTCGCGATGAGTGAATCTGTTCTAGCGTCTCAAGACGCTTTTATTGATTTGGAAGTAGAAGGCCAAAGGGGCAGAAAGGACACTTCAGCAACCGACGCGATGCCCTTCGAGGATAGAGAACCTGCCCATCACCAGGAAGATGTTGAGAAACCGATATCCAACGTCCCACCGGTCTCTATGGATCAGTCGTATGCGGAGAAGCCCGCCAAGGTAGCGAGCCGCGGTATTGCGCAGGTCGTCGAGGAAGAATCAGAACAAAGTGACCTTGATCAAGAGAGAGGAGAAGTTCAGGACGAAGAGAATAATGAACGCAGCGAAGATGAGTTGGAAGAAGAGTTAGAAGAGGAGTTAGAAGACGAGTTAGAAGAAGAGTCATTTGAAGAGGAGGAATTAGCCGAGGAAGTAGATGATGAATTAGTCGAAGAGTTTGGATATGATGATGTTGACGAACAACGGAATCAACGACCACCCGATGCCTTCGGAGTCAATGACTTTTACCAAGATGGTACAAGGCGTTATGAAGATTCCGAGGTTGAGGAGATTACAATTGGTACCAATGGAGCGTTGGAGGACGATAAGGCCTTTTCGGCTGCAGAAAGACATGCCGCTGAGGAAAAGGTTCATCGCCACATTCTTGAAGACGAAAGCGGCGAAGGTGATTATGAAGACGAAGGAACGTTCGATGAAGAGGACGTCAAGCGTGGAGATGAGCGGGTGGAGGTATTGGACGACGAGGATGAAGAAGAAGAGGAGGACGAGGACGAGGACGAGGAAGAGGAGCCAGAGGATGAAGAAGAAGAAGAAGAATCGGAGCTTGAGGACGGGCGAGAGGCGTACGAGGATGACTATGACCATGTGGAATCTGAAGCCGAGTCATATGCAGGTACAGATGCCCCAGCTCAGCCGCAGAAAGTTGTTCATCCGGAGGTCATTGTTTTGGACAGCGACAGCGAAGACGAGCCTGCTGTCAGTGCTCCGACGCAGGCTCATACGCCATCGACTGAAAATGCTGCTATGGGGAATGATGTAGAGTCATTTGCAACATCAGCTGAAGAGGATGAGGTGTATGACGAAGAGGATAAGGTGTATGACAGAAGCTCTGTCGGTTCGGAAGCAGAAGAATGGCCCGAAGTCGAAGATGAGCTGGCTTTGGATGACCAAACGGGGATTGACGAAGATGACGAAGCGGAGGGAGAGTCTATGCAGGACGAAATAGCGGCGCGCGATAATGCTGAAGATGAACTCATGGAGGACGCGCCTTCAGAGGAGGATTTTGTGGCAGAAGAGCGAATGGAAGTCCAGTCGGATACCGAAAACAATCCGGCTTTGGTAAATCCAGTGCAAGGTGAAGTTGAACAGGAAGTTGATATCGAAACAGTCGTTATTGCCCGCACACATGACGGAATGCTACAAGCAACTTCGGGTGTACCGCAAAGCCCAGAGGGTCACGACATCGTCGATCTTGGTGTCTCTGTCGCGCAATCTACACAAGGACCTCACACCGATGCCGAATATGGCCCGCGGCCTCAGGATGTAGCAATTGACCCTGAGTTGTATCGACTAGGAGGCACGGGTCAGGATGGAACGCACAGACTGGAGGCCGATGCTCACGCTGAGCCAGGGCCGGACGAGCCTGGCTTGGAAAATGAGGGTATCAGTGAGCCATTCTTCGATGGCGCGGCTTCCCCACAACCTGTTGACGGTCTTGCAGAGCTTGCATCTCATGTCCAGGCGCCTTCACCCCAAGCTCAACAATTGATCACTCCCGATGCTTCACAATTGACTGCGCCTAATGATCATCTGCCTACCTCCATTCCGATCGGTGACTCTCCACCGACACCCGAACAGACGCAGGAGGTAGCTCAAGGTCGTACCCAATACGATGGGCATTCCGATAGTCTGGAACAGACGTTGTTGCACATATCCACAACGTCCATAGAGACTGATGTGTCGTCAAGGAACGAGTATAATGTCCGAATGAGTTCGACTCTGGCCGAACAGCAAAAGCAAACTCAGACCGACGGGGTGTCTGTTCATGATGAAGAATATGCGATGTCTCCCGTTAGAGACGAAGCCCCAGGTGAAGTTCATGACTGGGGGGTTTCGGCACAGCCACTGAAAAGGACGCCCTCGGCTGTAGATCGTCACCATCCTGGTTTGCGGAGCAAATATTCTTACTTCGCACCTCTTGCTACGCTTATCGACCATTACAATTCGCTCATAGATACGATCTCCGTTGTGTCCGATGCCTCCCCAACCAGTCGGGCCACTTCAGGAAAGAAAGACTTTACAATGACACTCCATGTTACCGACCCATCGATGGCAGGCACTATCGTTCAAGCACAAATCTTTCGCCCTTACAAATCTGCACTTCCTTCTGTCGAAGGAGGGGACGCCATATTGCTTCGCAACTTCCAGGTCAAAAGTTTTAATCACTCTATGATGCTTGTCAGCGTCGACACAAGCGCATGGGCAGTTTTCCACAACTCCAGCAAAGAAGCGCAAATTGCCGGCCCTCCAGTCGAATACGGCGACGAGGAAAGCGCATACGCCACTGATCTACAGCAATGGTACCGTGAAGTTGGGGCTGCCATGGTAGCGGATTACCAACTTCAGGCATCGGTACAGAGGGCTAGCAGAGAGGCAACACCTGTCAGTAGTGTTGCGCACAGCGACGCAGGTAGCGTTGACTCGGCGACTCGAGAAGTACGCGGGGAATCGTCTGTCTCTAACAGAGGCTCGAAACGAAAGAAATCCCACCGGAGGATAACAATTCACGAATTGAGGGATGGAAGAAGGTATGTCGAGGTGGGATCGCCGTCCGACAAAGAAAGTATCCATGAACTCAGGGATGGGACGCTCTATGCGAATCTTTGATTCATCTTCTTGGTCTTGATGATCTTGTGATGTGTTTGGCTCGTGGTCATGACCTCGATGTTCGTCAGTCACGGGCAGATTTCTTGGGTCTGATGGTTCAGGCATGATCGTACTTGAAGCTGGCTTCTTGGAGATGGCGATCGAATCACAGGCCTCATCATAGCGAAAGTAGGGTATTATTATCAATATCAACCAATTTTCTTCACAAATATGTGTGTCATTGAATTCCCTGGTCTATGCTCTGTAATCGTATGCTACGATCTATGGAAGTATTAGGGTCTATACAAGGCAGTGATATATACAGCATTGCCGAGAAGCCACGAAGCACTTGTAAAACGGGCACTACATCTTTGACTCTTTCGATGTGATGTAGTCTCCCGTGATGGCTGCCCTTATGAGCTGGTGGGCAATGGCGGTAGGAGGAGGAAGTCTCAAACCACCCTTGTACTCGGGACCAGCATTCTCCCCCAATGCACTTGTTCCAGTTCTCAAGGCTTCCTCCACCTCCTCGATTTCGAACCACTTTGCATCCTCCAGCTCAGGGTCATGCAACAGACTGATCTTCTCATGCTCGGGATCGCTGACCTGAGCAATCGCTCCGATCATAAGATTGGCCGGGTACGGCCATGGTTGAGATGAATGAATCACGACACGCGAAAGGGTGACACCAGCTTCCTCCCACACTTCTCTCCGGACAGCGTCCTCGACCGATTCTGCGGGCTCGATGAAACCAGCAAGTGTTGAGTACCAATTTGGCGGGAAGCGCTTGGAGCGGCCGAGGAGAAGGCGCTTAGCGTCGGCCGAGAGGACAGCGACAATGATTGTCGGATCGGTGCGAGGGAAGGAGAGGTTTGACAATGTGGTGCGAGTGTTGCACTCGGGTCGCTCCTTTCCTTGTTCCCTGAGAGCAACATCCGTCGGCGGACAGGTACGTTTCGTCCCCGAATTCACGGAAAGCGTAGGGTAACCGCAGGTGCCGCAGAATGTATTCCGGGTGTTCCAGTCAATCAGTGCACGGGCTTGCGCATATATGGCAGCTGATGTTGCAGTCAAATCAGTAGGCTTCTCACTGTTGTCGCATTCGGCAGTTCACATACCCTCGTCTGCCGAGAAAGTCATCACCACTCTCGACTGGTAGAAGCTGAGACCTTGAGCCTCCATGGTGCTGATGATATCCTTCGCGTTGGCTTGTTGCTCCTCCGAACCTTTCGGCGTCACATCCAAAGCAAAATAAGGAGCTCCGGTGTAGACCTTCCAAGCCAGACCACCCTGCTTCTTGGTTTCATCTAATCCCAGGAAGATGAGCGTGGCACTTGTCTTTCGCGAGTCAAAATGCTTGATCATCTCCTCCTCGGACTTGTCGAACGAGTCCTCGGGCACAAGCTTCCGTACTTCGTCATACTTTGCGTAATATAGTTCCGAAGGACTCTTGGTGAGAGGCGCCAGGTCTTTCAACAGTATAAAGCGAGTAGACGGATGCTTAAGGGCGGCCGAGAGGAACGGATGTTCAGAGCGCAGAAATGAAAGCCGGTTTAGTGGCGAACCTGAAAGTGTCAGTTAATATCGAACAGATAAATATTTAAGCTACAGAAGGGATCCTCACTAGAAAAGTAGTTCACCGTTTCTCTTCCGAAATGCCGTGACAGCATTGAGTCAGCCAGTATATGGGCGGGGGCGGGGACCTGGGGGACGTTGGTCATAGTGCTGACACTGGGAGTATCCGCAATCCTCCGTAAATATTAATAAGTCGCTAGTCTGAGGCTTGAGAACAATCGGGGATGATAGAACTTCTGGATGGAATTCAAATGGCAACCCGATATCATCACACAAGCGCCACGGTACATAAAGGCTGATTAATCATCTCGTTTGGCCGAGGATGAGCACGGCGCAATTCCGGTGGAAGACCTCGTAATTATTACCGTAAATCACTAGGTTTCTGCTTGAACATCGGTTATTTTTGGTAATACAAAAACAGCCGAAACTAAGCTAGGAGAGCTCCCCACACACGTGATCTGCGTCATGGTTACTGTCCGCGCAGTCTCCAATTCTTATCTGATACGCATTTGCTTAGGAGAAGGTGGACCTAGCTGGAGTTGATTCTGGTAAGACGTTGTACTGTCTTTGTAAAAGGTAACTGTTCTTCATTGTTGGCCTGGGAAAGCTCCATTGGCTTTCTTTGACCTTTGCCAGAGCTCTGAGCAGGCAGTTCTATGCGAGCATTTCTTGGCTGGCGTGGTGTCTTTATGCGTACTTCTGGGCTGACATATAAGTATCCTACCTAGGTCCATTGGTTGTCTCAATTCCTCTTGATCCTAAAGCTGTTCAACTGGTGGTCTGAAAGCTGCAAGCTGAGTCACGATGGGACATCTTGTCACCCTCGCAACATGGTACGTCGCTGTCTTTCGATCAATTATTTCTATTCTTGAGAAGGAGTGATGCTCACTGTGCTCTGCAAAGCTCCCTCAACCAATGGGCTTTGGACTTTGAAGGAAATGCTGAACGTATCATTGAGAGTATTCGGCAAGCCAAAGCGGCCGGAGCTACTCTGCGTGTTGGTCCGGAGCTCGAGATCACTGGTACGGATCGAGCGCGGTCATGTCTTTCACCAAACGGTTGTTAAACTTTTTCAGGATACGGTGTTCTCGATGGCTTCCTAGAAGGCGATACGTTTCTACACTCGTGGGAGATGCTGGCTCGTATCATTGATCACCCAGACTGTCAAGACATTGTGGTTGATGTTGGTATGCCGGTGCGTCATCGGAACGTGCGATACAATTGCCGGTGAGTTGGTCTCTACTCTGTTGGAATGCTAAACTAACGAGCGTAGTGTGATCTTTTACAACAGAAAGATTATCCTCATCCGCCCGAAGATGTGGCTTGCCAATGGTACACAGTTCTTCTTCTCCGTCGTCTCCTCACATAACCACGGTTCTTCACTAACTATGTCGCTGCGAGATCAGACGGGAACTATCGAGAGCTTAGACATTTTGCCCCATGGCAGCGCCCTCGCGAGATTGAAGACTATTACCTGGAACAGATTGTGGGCAAGATCACCGGCCAATATAAGGTGCCTTTTGGCGACGCGGTCATCAGCACACGGGACACATGCTTGGGGCTTGAAACCTGCGAAGAACTCTTTACTCCTAATGGGTACGTGCTGACCTATACCGTTATCGAGCAAGTCGACTGATTTTATGAAACAGTCCTCATATTCCGTACGGCCTGGCTGGTGAATCCCCCATATGTTATTGCTAAACAAACAATTGCTCACATTAGCTTTCAGGCGTTGAGATTATTTCAAACTCGTCAGGAAGCCATCATGAGCTGAAGAAGCTTGACACTCGCGTGAACCTGATCACCCAGGCTACTAAGCTGGTAAATGAGTTGCTTGTTTGCTTTCTTGTTTCGCGAACTAATACATCCGATATAGAGCGGAGGCATCTACCTCTATGCCAACCAGCAAGGTTGCGATGGTGATAGACTCTACTACGATGGCTGTGCAATGATTGTCATCAACGGGGATATTGTCGCCCAGGGTTCTCAATTCTCCTTGAAAGATGTTGAGGTCGTTACAGCTACTGTTGATATTGAAGAAGTCGGTCACTTGGCACGGTTTTACTCTTGTCTCTGTTGCTGATGACGGTCAGGTTCGGACCTATCGCGCTAGCTCTAGCCGCAACATGCAGGCTACCAGGCAACCTCCGTTTGTTCGGCTTGATCTCGACGTAAGGCTTTCCCGTTCGGATGATGATGCGGAGCCCGGCCTTGTCCCATCTGAGGCGATATCAGCAAAGTACCACGCTCCAGAGGAAGAAATTTCCCTCGGCCCAGCTTGTTGGCTTTGGGACTATCTGCGAAGAAGCGGCGCTGCTGGTTTTTTCCTTCCCCTTAGCGGAGGTATTGACAGCTGTGCTACAGCTATTATCGTACACTCTATGTGCAGAGAAGTCGTCAAGGCGGTCGCGGAGGGAAACCAGCAAGTCATCAAAGACGTCCGTAGGCTGTGTGCAGAACCTGAGGGCTCGACCTGGCTTCCCAGCACCAACCAGGAAGTATGCAAGTATGTTCACTCCTTAGACGTTGGCCACTTGACTTGCTTTGAACATACAAAATTATTAACATTGATCTAGCCGCATATTCCACACCAGCTTCATGGGCACCCAGAATTCCAGTAAAGAAACAAGAGAGCGGGCCAAAGGGCTTTCCGCCGAGATTGGGTCCTATCATCTCGACTTCAACTTCGACACTGTTGTGACTGCGCTCACGAACTTGTTCACCGTGGTCACGAATTTTCAGCCCCGGTTCAAAGTTCATGGCGGTACTACAGCCGAAAATGCGGCGTTACAGAATGTCCAGGCTCGTTTGAGAATGGTCCTGTCGTACTTGTTTGCTTCGCTGCTCCCAACTGTTCGTCAACGTCCAGGTGGAGGTGGACTACTTGTGCTGGCATCTTCCAATGTAGACGGTAAGTGATCCCTTGACTTGATGAGTAGGGTCCAAGTCCACTAACAGTTGTCTAGAATGGTACGTGTGAGCGCAATGCTATAAGCAGCCGGAGCAATATTGTGTTCATAGCTGGACCTGGCTAACAATGTCTAGTTTGCGTGGCTACCTCACCAAATACGACGCAAGCAGTGCCGATGTAAGTACAATTTCTCATATCAAGTCGAGAGGCCTTTCCATTTGGTGAAGTGAGCACTAAAATATCGCAAACAGTTGAATCCTATTGGGTCAATTAGCAAGGTCGACCTCAAAAAGTTCATCGCCTGGGCTCGCGATTCATTCGACCTCCCCATTCTGCATGAGTTCTTAACAGCAACCCCAACCGCCGAATTGGAGCCCATCACAGCAACCTACGTCCAGTCAGACGAGGCCGACATGGGCGTGACATACGCCGAACTAGGCACATTCGGGTACCTGCGCAAGGTCTCAAAACTGGGACCCTGGTCCATGTACGAGAAGCTGCTCCACGTTTGGGGAAACGAGTACAGCCCCCGCGAGATCTACGAGAAGACCCGTCACTTTTTCTACCACTATGCTATCAACCGGCACAAGATGACTGTCTTGACGCCCAGCTACCATGCTGAGCAGTACTCCCCTGAAGATAATAGACACGATCTTCGGCAGTTTTTGTGTAAGTTGCTCTGCTCTCCCGGACTGAGTGTTTGCCTGCTAGGGTTACCGCTGACTCGTGTCAACTAGACCCCCCGTTCACATGGGCCTACAAGAAGATGGAGGAGAGTGTCAAGTACTGGGAATCCAGAGGGTGGACTGCCGGAAAGGCACAGAAGAAGAGTGTCAAGGCGGATTGAGAGTGCCATGCTTTCTACCTGCTTCTATCGAAGGCCACATTTGCGAACGTTACAGA
Source organism: Aspergillus hiratsukae (assembly GCA_014281905.1). Lineage (NCBI taxonomy): Eukaryota > Fungi > Ascomycota > Eurotiomycetes > Eurotiales > Aspergillaceae > Aspergillus > Aspergillus hiratsukae. The sequence continues at coordinate 91,747 of JACBAD010002104.1, read as the reverse complement.
TGTACAAAGATGAAGAATAAAGGATTGATTTGGTTGGCAGTCTCGTTCCTCTCGATGTAGCTATATGCTTCACTTGATATCAATAAGGAGATTTCTGATATGATGCGATGATGGACGCCGATTTCATCCACTGTTCATGTATCATCCACGTATTGCAGCGCCCAACACCAGAGGATAGTAATTGGAGTATGATATGTTCAAATCTGAGAGCTTGTTGCAGATTCCACGAAGATGAGAGAGAATGACAAGGATAAGAGAAGAAAAACGCCCGCAAACGCTAAATCCAATGCGAATAATAAGACAAAAGAGATGAAAACGCCTTGAGACGAGGATGAATAGTAGCATGATGCTTTAAATCTTAGTCTCTCCAAAACCAGCCGGTCTTTTTCTGCTGATTCTCAAGAGACTCCTGGCCAGCAATCGAACCTTGAGATTTTGGAGGTGGATTCATGACTTCAACGGATTCATTTGTTTCTTCCCGGCCATCTGCAAAGCGCTTGGTCTTCACCGTCTTGGTCTGGATTGAACCATCAGAGAGACGAACGCGCTCTGTCGTTGTCCGGGTGGAAATTACGTATGGCTGTTGCTCTGTGGCCGAGCTAGTTGGACGTGTCTCCGAAGCGGTCGACGCCCCCGAGGTCGACAGGGGGGAAGTCTCAGGAACGGTGCTCTTGTCGCCATCAGAAACGGGATCTATCCAGGAATCGGTATCTTTGCTCGCGCCCTCTTTCTTGAATGGCTCCATTTCATCCTTCAGCCTTCGTCTCTCCTCCAAGAGGGACCGCAGAAGGGGACTTTCATAAACCCCTTTAAAGAAATCGCGCTCGCGCGCTTCGATATCTGCAAGGAATTGGTCGTATACGTTCAGCTCCGTTTCGGGTGCGGACTCTGTATCTTTCCAATTGGCTTCAGCTCGGGTTTGCTGTGTCGAACTTTCATCAGTTCGAGAGCGATCCTTGTCTGAAGGCTCGATACTCTCAAGTGTGATCCCTGACCAACCCTGGCCATCCGGTCCTGAAATATACTTCCACCGATTACCAAGGCTGCCGCGTTGCACCAGGCCCTTGAGCCACTCGGTCCCGGATTCCTTCTTGGCTATTGTACCGGGTTCGCGGTCTAGCATCGGTTTTCCGTTCTCGAGCCGTAGAAGATCCTCAAAGGCCTCGCGCCACTGCGGCTCGGCAGGGTCGCGTTCAGAAGTAGGCTTCAATGATGACATGAGTGACGAAAATACGCCTCGCTCCTTCTGTGCTCGGTATGATGCCTGACGCTCCAAATGCAGTGGTGAGTACGGACTGAACATCAGGTATGCCAGGGGCCAAGTTGCGGAGTCGTCGTTCAGCATGTTAAAGAATGGTTGGTGGAATGGGTGGAAGAAGCGGGAGGAGAAGTGATCATCGAACCAGAATCGATCGAAGAAAGAGTCGAAGAAGGAGTCGAGACTGAAGAAATCGGAGGGTCTCTCTGATCGTCCATGGTGATGTGAATGCCAAGAATCATCAGACCGCGGCGACCGAGACATCGTGGGTGGCTTGTCGTCCTGACCTGTGTTGTCTGTGTTTCCAGAGGGTCCAGTCCCGGAGCTCGAGGGGTATTCCCCTTCCTTGCCATCGCCGGTCTGTCGCTGGCGGTAGTTGGGCTCTCTATAATTGTTTTCTTCGGCGAAGATAGCCCATTGATTTGAATGAGGAGCGGAGATCGATGATGGAAGGCCCATTACAGACTGCAGCATGGACGAGATCTGTTCATCAGCATAACGCCGGAACGCAACGAACGGGTTGCGGTCGTGGGAGCTTTCGGTGGATGGAGGAGGGTTCTTCGTCCTGGTGATGTCGTCTCCCTCGCCTGCCATGATGTTAAAGATTGGATATTAGCGTATGAAGTTCAAATCGCCGTCGAATGCCGTAATGATGTGAAAATGCCGGCTTGTCAACTGCAAGATGCCTTCTAAACCGGGGTGAAGCTGTTGGGGATCGCCCCACTTGTCCTTGAATCGTAATCACCACGTGATGTCACACAAACACAGCAAACTTTCTGGTTCATTCTGCAGCTTTCGATCGAGCAATTTGGAGGGAAAATGATATAAAATGATGGAAATACTTGACATTTTGGAGAAGCAGACTAACTACCTACAATTTTGTCCAAGACGACGTAAACCAAGCTTACGCTGGTAAGAGCATGCTCGGAGATGGAACTTCCGTTGGCCTGTTGGGAATCGGATCATTATTGCGCTTTGCTACTAGGCAGACCCACCGGCGCTGATTTAGAGCTAAATGCTAGACTAACGAATGGCTCCAACCATACTTCAACGTCCAAGGTTGCAGAGTACTCGCTAAATTTGAACAAATTGTTTTGGATTGAGTCGGCGTTGTGACATGGAACGCTAGTTGAATTGCATGACCGGAGCCTCCTTACCAGTCTGTGAGCCCTCCGTCAGTTGTGGTATCGGCCTTACATTTGATTGATCATCAGACACTCAGTTTCTATGAGCCTGCCGTCTCATAGGTGAGATCGGTTGTGGAAATTCTTCCATGCCTCTTCGAACCCTGCCGAGCGTACCCACATTGTTTCCTCTTGATCACCTTTGGTTGAATCGATAGCTAGTACGAAGACGGTCAATCAGCAAAGGTCTGCAACAGGGTCTTAAGAGTACAGCTAATTTAGGTGGCTCGCTTACCTATGTTTGCAATCTTGAGCCACATGTCACCGGTGATCAAAAGTCCTAGCTCCTCTGCCCGAGCCTCAAATGGACGACAGACCTTCTCGCCATTTGCAAGAGCCCTGACCAGCTTGGACAAATGACCGTCGTCCTGTGGGTGTACACTGCTCACATGGAAGATTGTCTTCCAGTCGTTGGCGGCTTTGTATGTACTCACTTCGTCCAGCAGCAGCTCGGGAGCTCTCCGTGATACGTAGAACGCCAGATCTGCACGGCCTTTCCACTCAAGCAGACGAAGCTTGGTGCGCGTATCCAGATACGGAAGAGTGATGATCTTGGAAAGGAATATCGAAGAAGTCACGCAGTGCATCAAGAAGAAGTCAAGCTTGACCTGCTTTGGCGGACGCTGAGCGGCACCTGTAAAGTAAGCTGCATAGATAGTTAACAATCACTGATCTGGAAGCTCATCATAGCAGCGGGTATGAGCTCTTGAAGGCAGCGATGCTTACCGACTATATTGAGAACTTCGGCAAGTTTTTCCTCCATTTGCTCGGCGGAGACAGAAAACTGCGCTGCATACTTGATCATCTCATCTGGTGCTCGCTTCAAAACGCCGTCTCTGATCTTTTGCCCATCTTCCCATTTGGCGGATTCAGCTAGTTTTTCATCAGCGCGGATTTCGTTCAAGATTTGCAGCATCGTTTTCTTTCCCGGATTGCCGATCCCTCCTGCAGCCTTCTCTAACGGCAGGAGGTATAAACGACCCATCCAATCACCATGGACTGCCGTCTGTGCGAGACCCTCAGCGATAATGGCGGGCTGGTCGAACTCAAGCCCGAACCCAAGGTGAATCAGCGGATGAAGAAGGCCTAACTCAGTGTCAATTCGAATAATAACTTGAACAACCGCATGTCCACTCACCCCCGTACAGCCGCGCAAGCATAGTCTCGGCACACTCGCTCCCCGAAAACAGATACTCGTTCAGCACATCCGCCACACCTTTCTTCTCAATCTCCTGCTGAAAGAAAGCCAAGAAGTTGGGAAAATTCTTTTCTTTGCCGAGGTGCTGCTGGAACTTGGTCTTGTCATGCAACGACTCAACTACACTCTGGGTAGTCGGCAGGACAGGGCGCTGATACGACTTATCCCGATCATAAGCAGCCCTGATCTCATCCGGCGTCGCACCAAGCGCATAGATCGTCAGGATATGGTGGACAGTATGATCTGTGCAGAAGGAAAGGCAATATTAGACGTGCGTTGCTCTGTAGTCATCAGAATCTCAAAGCGCAGACTAACTATGGAACCCGCTCTCGTTGAAGAACATATGGTGCTTCTCCAGATCTTCTTGCAGCACCTCGCTTGCTGCGCGCGCAGAGTCCTCCCTCAGTTCCACGCTGAAAATGCCCGTGTTGGCCGTCGACAGCTGAATCTTCTTTGCGGTAGCCATCGTTGAGCTCTTGCGACTGAAACTCGAGCCAGGTATATGTATGTTCGTTAAAGAAAAAGAGTACCGCGTAAGACAAGACCTGGAATATGTACGCTGAGCCGCAGCAACCGAAAAGCTCTCTCGTGTACCAGACACTAATATTCCACGACCTGCAGAAGAAGTTGACACCCCCCGAAAGCCCAGACACGCTGGACCTAATATATTCTTTCTCTCAAGCACTGACAAACGAGATGTTACGAATCGATGACATAGATCAATGCATCTAGGTCCCGTTCGCGGTGGATGCATGAATAAACAGGCATATGGCGCTGCAGATCATTAAGCTGTCTTCCTCGTCGAGGGACAAATCAAAATGCAATCATTGATTGAATTGGTTATTTGAGTGTCGAGAGCGATGATACATGAATAACATGATATACAACAAGGCGGGGACTCGGCGTCTAGGTGCTTGCGTAGCCGACACTACGTCATTTGAGGTTATCGATATGTCAGCGTCGCATCCTTGGCGGTTATTAACCTGTTGACATTGAGCAAGCTGAGCAGGAAGTATCTACCTCTCGTATTGTTATTGTAGAGAGGCAGTGTGAGGTTGAGAAGGCGGGGTAACTGCTCCTATTTCATGTAAATGTAGCGCATGATGCTCGAGGAATTAGCAAGCATGCCCTTCTAGATCTACAAAAGATCTTTGTCTCAACGTCGTTGCTTACAATTCCTATCAATGATGAGGCGCCAGCGTTACATGATGGAAATGTTCAATGTTCAGCTGGAATAGACATTGGCCAGCTCCTTCGCTAGCTTCTAAGAGATGCTATCATAATATGTAGTCGGAACGACCTAGATCCAGTCTGATTCAGAACGACGCCAAAGGATGCAGTCTCTATAATACGAGTTGTATGTAGCCAATCACCGAATAATATCTTGGAGCTCCTTCTTCCGCTTCAGGCGCTCGCGTTCCAATTTCCTGAACAGTGGGTGGTGGCCTGCTTTGTCCTTCAGCTGCTTGTTCCGACTCTTGTTGTACTCAATATAGGCCATGTCCTCGCCACCAGCCAGTCCACTAAGAGTCGCTGCGCTCCTCCGAACACCACCCTTGGCTCTACCCTTCGGTCCTCCGGAACGCTCCGAGAAGAGATCGTCCGTGACATTCTCGACCTCGGCAGACGTCTCATTCTGCAGCATGACTTCCTGCAATAGTTCACGGCGCTCGGCAGGGGTGGCATATGCGAGTCCTTCCAGGTTCTCGATGCCTTGGAGATGGGTGATGACTTTGAACGCATAACCTTGGTCAACGAGGAACGCTTGCCGTTTCGATGAATAGAACATTTCATCGGTGTCCTTGGACACGAGCGAATAGAAGAAAGCATTGAAGCCTTCGTCATTGCGGCGCTTAGCTCGCAGGATTCGACCAAGTCTTTGCGCTTCTTGACGTCGGGAACCGTAGTGCGAGGAAATCTGAATCAGACAGGTGGCTTCCGGGAGATCTAACGATGTGTCTCCAATCTTGGAAAGAAAAATTGTGTTGACTTGCTCATTGTGTTGGAAATTTTCCAATATCCGCATCCGTTCATTTTGGGGAGTTCCACCATAGATATACGCTTTGCCCAGTTTGAGCGCATACCGTTCGAGGGCGTACACGTTGTCAGAAAACACAATGACCTTGTCGCCTCGTTTTTCGTGGTAGTCAATAAGAAACTGGCACGCCTGGAATTTTCGGGGATTCATAATGTAGAGTAAAGCGGCCTTTCGCGACTTTTCTCTCATGTACTCCGTGTAAAATTCTGTAGTCATTGGACACCACACCTCAGCGCATTGAACCTTGGCGATATGACCTTGCTCAGCAAGTTCCATCCAATTAGCTTCATACAATTTGGGACCAATCAGGAAATTCAAATCCTTGATCTTGTCGTCCTCACGCAGCAGAGTCGCGGTCAGACCCAGCTTGCTTTGCGTCGCAATGGCCGAAGTGACCTTTCGGAACATGGATGCTGGCACGACGTGCACCTCGTCGAGAATCATAAGACCCCATTCGCGCGATTGGATCCAATCCATCATCTTCTGGGCATCGTGAGAACGAGCTCTTGTCTGAGAGACCATTGAATACGTCGAGACAATGATACCAGTGGACCGACGAAACTTCTCTTTGTTGTCGGAGGTGAAGATTGCAATGTCACCCGGGTCGATATTTGACCAGCGCAAGAACTCATTCCTCCACTGGACAACCGACATGGAGCTCGTGCAGAGAACAATCGTTCCCTTCTTGATCGTGCAGGCAGCCGTGATGCCTACTAAGGTCTTTCCCGCACCGCATGGCAGAACAATAATGCCACTCTTTGCACGCCCGTTACCGAACATCTTACTCAGGCTCTTCTCCTGGTAGCTCCGAATCCGGGCATTGGGCTTCAGATCGATATCCAAAGTCGGGTTGATTTCGTCATTTCGAAAATCATACTCCTCAAGGGCGGGGCAGCCCATCGCCTGACAACGCGCTTTGACAGACTCCACAGCTTCGTTCGGAATCTCAAAGCTATGAACTTGGGCCTGTTCATCGTCGTCGTCATCATCACGGATAGCGAGAAGGATATCATCCTCTTTACGATCTTGGCCCGGGACGCCGTTCGCAGGCTTTTCCTCCGAAGTCTGTTGTACACCCGCCGCGTCCTTGGTTCCAGGAATCACAAGCCCACCCATTTTCGGAGCCGCTTGCTGGATGATTCCCTCCGAACCGTTTACTCTCTGTTGCCCAATAACCTCATCTTGGAGGAGCATCTGAAGCATCGCCGGGTCCGTACTTTCCACAAAGAAGCGGTTGTGTTTCAAAACGACCTTGATCTTTCCGTAGGACTTGGTGAAGTCAATGATGAACGACTTGATGGTCTCGGGGAGTGGTGTCTTGGACAACCGATCAAGGAAGTTGATGATGTCGGTAGGCTGCAGGCCGACGGACACGGCCGCATACAAACTATTCCCAGTCAAACGGTATTCGTGCAAGTGCGTCGGGCGAGAAAGAGGTTCGGCGATCGTGGTCAGAAAGTCTTGTGCCTGGGGCGCAAGTGGAGAGAAACTCTCCAGCGTGATGGTGCCTTTCAGCGGATCAATCCACAAAGGACGGTTCGCATGGTCCGGTTTCAGGTCGAGCGAGGAGAAGTCTTTGTAACCAAAGTTCGGATCGTGTTTCGAAACAGACGGGTTTTTCTTATTGCTGAAAGACTCGAGTGAGAATTTCTCCACGACACCTGTATAAGAGACTGTCAGCAATTTGGCATGGTCTGTTACAGATATAAGGTGCGCTGCCTTTCAGATGGTCATTCTTCTCATCCACATAGTCCGAGTATTCATCGCTGCTGCCGACATCCTCGACGCCCGGCACAGGAGTCGCCCGTTTCGAAGCCCTGCTTGACCGGCCGCCTAGTTGATGGTCAGCTTTCCATCCAGACATATTTCGCCACTGAAGCCATACTGTCTGTAGCTTTGCGTTTAGGAGGCATGACGTCTGAAAGTATTGTTCTATCCCGGGAAGTGATATATATCGTCTATAGGGTTGTGGAAGTCTTCAGTGAACGAACGAAACGAGTGCAGATGCTCGATGGGGCTACCAGCGCCTCAAGTGACTGTTCGGGAGGTAGTCATTCCTCGAAAAGCTGCAAGTCGCAGACAGCTTGAGCCGCTTAGTCGAGTAGCAAGGTGTCGAGAGGAGCGATGCGAAATGAGCAGCGATGGTGAATATGAGGATGAGGATGAATAGATGACAAAGGATGAGAGGTATTAGAAATCAAATGGAAATGAAGCATGACGCCTTTCTTCTTTGACAGCCTCAGGCAGTCGAGGGTGGCCGGAGGCCGAGAGCTCTACGGTGATTGGTCGGGGTAGAAATGGTCTTCGGCCGGTTGACGTAGTGAATCTCCGAGCTACTTCGATTTCACTTCTTCTGCACTGCTACTTTAGAATTTCACATATTGAGCACGTTCGAATCACATTTGAAAATGAATACGGTACGTATCGCTCTGCAAATAAATATTATTGGAAAAGAATATTAGAATTGATTTGTTGGGACTCTTCTTGATGTAGATTCGATCAACCTGGTGAGCAGATACTCCGTACTATCTGCGCAGTTTCATTCGGCAATTGGAGAGAGAAGGAGACGCCTTGCTAACTTCAATTCATCATTGACATGTTAACAGGTATGGCTGGGGAGCACTTTGCGTCGGTAAGTTCTCATTTAACTTTGTGCCTCGCTAGGCAACAATTGCATGTTATTCGAGGAAGGCCAGCAATTGACAAGCCTGCAGCTGGCGGCGGAGCCTACTACTTTGCCAAAAAGTCCATCAATGCCGACCGTCAATCCAGATTTGAAGCAGAAATGAAGAAGAAAGCGCAGCTTGCCGCGATGGAAGCAGAACACCGCCGCCAATCTTCTCTCAACCAGCCGACCACGGCCCAGTCAGAGAACCCCAACCTGAAACGGGCGAACATGGCTCGCTTCCAGAGTGCAACGGATGATGTCGCTTCACCTAGTGCAGAGGCAGGACATGATCCTGCGCCGACTCGTCACGAGCCTGAGACAGAGGCCGACCGGGTACTCGAGAAGGGGAAATATGAGGCTGCTCAGCCTTTTCGACCTCCGAGGGGCAACCGGCTCAGCTAGAGCGATGTTTTGGTTTTGTCAACCGAAAGTACATCAGAGGAAGGTGTATGAGAAAGCCACCTAAAGGGTTGTAGTCATACACCCTCGTTGGATGTGAAAGCTATGTACCATATTTTCCGTGTTTTTCCGCATACTCTTTACCTCATACCTCATCCTACCACCAAAGTCCTTTGACCCTGAAGACCAGATGAGAGTACAGGCATTTTGTCACCATCCAGATGCGTCTGTGACAGTGAGTGCAATTGGTCAGCATCAACATTATCATAACCTTCTACTGCCAAATACCTGAATCGCGGATTAATGCCTTTGTTTGAGATGGATATTGTGTCTTATTTCAGACTTAACTAGTCGTTGAAAACATATGGATATTCGTTAATCCCAATGGAACCCATAGAAGCAGCCAGAACACCAATAACGCCAAACAACTATGCATGGCCCGCCCCATTAGGGTCCATTGACAGTTCATATATTTGCGTCAAAGCTGCCAGTAACCTGCTGACAGCGCCCTCGAAGCGTAAACCGAAGAGGTAATAATGATTTCCAAATTAAGCGGCAAGTACCTCAGTGAAAACTTGCCAAACCCTGATGGTTTGTGCACTTCAACGAGCATGGAAGCAAAGAGGTGGATGCGGTCTGTAACTACATCAGTATACTGATTACAGGATTGACGAGTTTAGAATACAGGGAAAAGCTCACTTGTTTGGATAAGGCTTGTCCTTTTCCCTGAAGCTCTCCAGCGCCGGAGGCACAAAAGGGAGCAGGACTGCAGAGACAAGACAGGAACTGGCGACGAATCTGGAAGTGCGAGTATCTGCTGGAGGACGGCGGACAGAGAAATGGCGGATCGCTGGACGGATGGACATTGAAACGGACATTTTGACGATGAGCTTAAGAAGAAGGTTGTTTGCGTTGTATGGCTCTGTTACGTAGGTAGAGGTCCGCTATGCTATTTTCAGGCGTGTTTGGTTGTTTCGGAAATAATATGTCTCTGCTGGCTGTATAGTGTATACTGAGGGTTCTAGGTGTTTCGCGCGGGTAGTATCGCGAGAGACTTGATCGATATTGAGTCGGTAGCCCGGGGAAATGCAAAATGATACAAGGGACAGCCGAGTTATATGAACATCATATCGTTTGCTTTTACATGCCCAAATATAAATCGCTCAGCCTCTGAGGGTACTTGCAACATGCAATCCAACCTCAGCTGCAACCCTGGTGGAGAGACCACTGCGGGGATAACATCAACAATGACCCACTTCGAGTGTGATTGAAGGGAAGGAAGAGTGGCGTGAACTTGAAGGACAGGATAAAGTCTCGCAAGCGGAAAGTTAATTGTAGTTCAGAGTCAGATCGATCATCAACCTCATAGACATCCGACGGTAGATGGATGGGAAGACGGTTGCCGAGTGGTCACACTCTTTCACTTCATAAGTACCTTGAGTTTCTTGGGAGGGAGAGGACTTGATGACTTTGGATTCTCTACCAACTACCTTGGGTGTTACCAAGGTAGCTTTTTAGGCGCCTGACCCCTGGCCAGGTACACGTAAGGATGGTATCTACATGGTCACGCCATCAATAGGCAGATGATCGTGAGATCCGGCCGAACGAATCAGAAGCGTACCAATTGTGGTACTCCGTAATATAAAGGTACCTAGTGGATATATCATGTCGTCCTTAAACTTATGACCGCGGAGTCCATGGAGTCGTTGAATCAATTTTCTCGGCGAGTCATGGCTAGGGACCTAGGGCTGATGGCGGGATTCCCTTTGCCGAAACCAGCATATCTTGACAGCGTCATTTGGTCCTTTATTATTGCTGACGAATGTGTTTGAGCTTGACTCGCCAATAATGAAAGAACCTTGTATCTCGAGGTCGAACTGTCTGCAGTAACTGTTGCCTGAGGCATGAATACTTGTAGGCCAACATCCGAGGTGATCATGCCACTCTCGCGAACTCGCAATCATCATCTGAATATCCGATCAGAGTATCCCTCGGGAAAGACATGAGCGCTGAGGTGAGATCCGAGAGCCAAGAGATCGACTGAAAGACTTCATGTAGATGGACCGAGAACTACGAGCAATTTAAAAGGCAGATCACGTGCAACAGACCGATCCCGCAGTCGCATCCGAAATGTCGTTGCGATCATCATATTCTTCTAGCTGGCAACTCTCCTCTTCGTCTCCTACTTACCGCAGCAATGGCCTCTCATCAAGTCGCCATTGCAAAGGCATCTTTTTCAGCTGGGCTTTTACGCCCTGACCCCACTTCTGTCCCGCGTGATGAAATCACAGCCTTCCACACTCTGCTTGACACGGCGCTGTCGCATTGCTCCGTAACGAACATCCAGGTTTGACTTGTCGAGTCCTGCCCGTCGGTGTTACTGGAATACTAAACTTTTCACTCCCGGCGTGTATTAGAAATGCAAGACATGGCTTCTGAATTATGTCGTCTCGTCATCTAACCGCGTGGGTGTCTGGGCTAAATACCTGGTTGCTTTGTCCAGTTCGTTTACCAGCGCGGAAAATGGACAAACATCCAAGCCGGCAGAGTCTCGTCCTGGCACCTCGTCAAAAAGAAAGAGGCTGCATATTCTGTATCTGCTCAACGATCTTTTTCATCATACCAAGTATCATACGGACACCCCTGCGGCATTCTCCACCCTGAGTGGTTCACTACAACCGCACATCGTGGAACTACTGGGTTACGCTGCATCTTACGATCGATCCAAGAACCCAAAACATCACAGGCGCTTAGACGATTTGCTGGATATATGGGATAAAAATGGGTACTACGGTGCGGACTATGTCAACAAGCTGCGCGAGGTTGTCAAGAACTCGGCCGTTTCTGGGCCAGTCAAGTCATCCATCGATGTTGAGCAGAACAACATCGACACCATCAGCCGACCCCTGGAGAAGAATGTCCCGTTTGTGATGCCGTCGACTCACGGAGATTCTTCCACTCCCTATTATGACCTCCCCGCCGGCAACCTTGTCCCGCACATCATTCCCGATTCGACGGTTCCCTTGCGCCCAGATACCATCAAGCCTCTGCAGTTCCTGGCTGGACCAGCGGATGACAAACTGGTGACGGCGCTCAAGGCATTTCTCAAGGATGTCGATCGGATGTACAGCTCGGGACAACCAGAGCAGAAAGAGAACGAAGTAGTGGACGTTGATGAAATGGGGCAGACAATTATCCGAGATAGCTCTACGGGGGGCATTCTTGGTGGCGACACGTACTACGGATGGTCGCGCGCCTTTTGCCAGCAGATGAAAGAAAGACGAGCCAAGGGCACTCGGGGTGGCAGCCGCAGCCGCAGCCCGTCAAGGAGACGCCGCTACAGTGGCAGTTCGGAGAGCGACGACAGCCGATGGAGGAGCTCAAGCTCGCGTAGCCGATCGGCTCCGCGCAGACGTGACGGCAATGACCGACGTTATGACTCTCGATCTCGTTCTCCTCGAAGGTCACGGTCCCGAGAGAGGTCCTATTCTCCACGCCCACCGTCCCCTCCTCGATATACGCCCCCTGAACATCACAGCCCTCAATACGGCAGCGCAGGGCCTCAAGCATTTCACCCTTCTCATCCACCACCTCCGCCGCCTATGCATTTTCCTCCGGGCGGCAACATGCCACCCGCTCCACCTCCGTTTCCCCCACGGATGGCACCAGGCGCTCCCCCACCTCGGCCACTGAATTATCAAGGCCAGTGGCCTCCACCCCCACCTCCGCCATTGCCGACGATGCAATTTCCTCCCCAGGGCGCCGGAATGAACCCGTCCGCATTTCCGCCGCCTTTTCCCGCACAAGGGCAGTTCCCTCCGTGGAACATGGGCTCCGCACAGCAGATGCCCCCGGGGTCAAATCACTTCCCTCCGCCTCATCCTGGCGGGCAGGGACGAGACACGTCGGGTCAGTGGAACCAGTATGGTGGTGGATACCCGCCGTCTGGCCGGGGCTGGAGGTAGAACCAGGGGTGTCAAGAGTCTACTGTACATTAACTTTACATTCTGATGGTGCACGAAGTATATTCCAAACGAGCATGACACTCCTGCAGTAATCACAATCGCGGGGAAAACATAATATTACAATCTAGTCTCCAACCCTTGCAAAATCGGTATATGCTATAACACATTAGAGAAATGTAAGAAATGCAACAAAAGCCGCAAGCAAGAGCACTCGGACAACAGCCAGCCAATACGCCCGCCCAACCCATCCTATCCAAACGGAAAGATTGCATTATCCCTCCTTCATACATCACAGAGCCAAGTCCTCATTAGACCTTGGTCGGCGTCGCCATCGCCACCACCCTGGAGACAGACGGCGTCGGACTCGGCGAAGCAGACTGCGACATCATCATGGCCTGATACGCCGAATACCTTCTCTGCTGCCGCTCAATCGCCTCCCGCTCATGCTTCTTCGCAATCTCAAAGTCCTCGCAGGAGGTCTGCATGATGTTGTCCGCGCCCTGGAAGAACAAGTCATGTCAGCCACAGCCAATTACATTGTAATCGACGGAAATAGGGTAAGGTAGGAGGGTACTCACAACAGCCGAAGAATCACAGCACATGACTGCATCCGCGCAGTCGGTTTTGGGGGATTCGTCGTCCATGGCCTTGCCTGTTATTATCAGTCAGTCAGTATACAGTCAGAGTGGGAGTATGCTAGAGGCAAACGGGAGGAGAGGAAGGAAAAGAACATACACGACAGCCCGAGCAGAGAATTGACCTCAATCGCGCCCGCGAGCGGAATAAGCACGCCCAATGGCTTGAGGAGGCCGTCACCTACCTCGCTGAGGGTTGCACAGCATTGCTTGGACTTCTTCGCGGGGCAGGCGTTAGGGGCGCTGAGTGGTGGCGGGGGGAGACTCGCTGGGTTTGGTGACGAGGTTGTCGAGTTTGATGCGCTGGTCGAGTTTGACGCGGTGGTCGAGTTGGATGGTTGGGAGAGGGGGACCGCGAGTGCGGCGGATAGTGTAGAGAGGGCGTAGAGGATAGTTAGAGGACGCATTGTGGTTGATTATCACTTGGTTTGTGAGTATAAGATGTGGTTGGCGCGTTGCAGGGTTCGAGGTCTGATTGCGACGTGGGTTGGTAGATGGGGCTGAGAATATGCAATCGCCAGGAGGTGGCTTTCGAAGCGAAGACAAAGATGAAATGTCGGTTCGGTTACTTGGTGAAGGGGTCGATTATCCGAGACATTGGAGGTAGAAGTGTCGTCGTCCCTGTTGAACAGAAGAAGGGGTTCCATTGACTGCGAAGTGCGAACCATACCACGGTATTTGGACCAAGAGTCCAAAACAAGTATGGATGGACGTGAGTGATACAACCGCGTCTTGAGCATCCAATGGACCTTGGTTTGTTTATATGGAATGTTGTTTCAGTCCAGATCGAGTATAAATGGAATGCGTGAGATCCATCGGGAGCTGTTCTGACGAAATTGCAGAGATCACGATTTGAATGCGAATGAGAAAATCGAGGATCCTTTAAGCAGCATCTTAGAAGGTATGGACTGTATATGATTGTGAAGTCCTGTGTCTCAAACAGTGCGCAGTCTCTTATTTGTATCAAGGGCGAAGTTGTTGTTGTTGGTTCATGCTCATCCCTTCCATACATCCCGGCATAGAGTCTCAGGCTCACAGTGGCTAATGGTGATACTTACTCAAGCCGAATCACCAGCCCATGCAAGGACTACATTGACTAGAAACTCGGTTTTACCTCTGGACCTACGTTTCGAAGCAATACCTACGATTGGTTCAGCGTCGACCCAGTTGGCCCAAAATGACCCAGGAAGACATTAATACCATGATAAAACCTCGAGCTGCTGCGCTAGATCCGCTAAACATAGCCGCGAGTCATATGTAGAACATCATGAGCAGGAAGGCCGTAACATCGTAACAACATATACGGGAAGACCAGTTCCCTTTCGACAAAATGACCAGACAATTCACGCCGGCGGTGACGAAACAGAGTTGTATACAAAGACTTGACTCTCTCTCCTCCATAAAGATAAATCATGAACCAGCAGAAATATCCTGGGATGAGTTAAGTTGTACCAAATCTGTCGAGTGACTGCCTGCTGTCAGAATATGAAGACATACACCGAACAGCGACAATCAATAGGTGACTGCGAAACGAGTAGCCGCCTTTATCAGGCCAAAAGAATGAAAGAAACGGAAATGACGAAAAAAATCGTCGGAGCGGAAGGGGGCTTAGGAACGGGGGAGCCACTTGATAAAGCCACTTGAGAGAATTCCCGATCATCCTGAAAAGAGGTCTCGAGGCGAAAGTCAACTCTGTCGGAGATGGTTGGTTTCTACTATGCCGCATGCATCAGATGCCAGGAGGATAGGCATCGTCGGATCAAGGTAGAGACAAGCGTGTTCTAGTGGTATAGAAGACAAAAATTCAAAGGGGCAGTTGAACAAGAAAGGGGCGATGATCTCGGCAACAGAGATCGAAAGAAACACGCTCGAAAGATCGCCTCGCTGTCGCTAGAAAATCGCAGGAAGCTTCCTCGCTAACTCATCAAAACGCGGAGAGATCGACCAGGAACAGAGTTCCTAGCCATTGAAGCTTCCCATGAAAGCTTTAACACTTCTTCCATCGAAGAAAGGAAACACCGCAGCATCGTCGTCATCGTCATGGCTAGTGGTCAACGACATATGAGAGACATTGTATCCCGCAACACCAACCCCGTAGTCGTTGTCACACGGCCTCGCCCACGAACATGGAAAATCAAAGCCCTGTCTTCGGTTCGCCAGCGTGCTTCATGGGCTTATGGCCAGGTGTTTGGGAGGTTGAGGTGGGAGCTGCAGCCTGACGCGCCAGCACACCACTGGTTGACACACCAGTATTGCCGCTGCTCTCGCTACTCCGGCTGCTGAGACTGGGAGGAGCATCGCTGTCGTTGCCCATGTCCAGGAAGGTCGACATGCGTCGCTGGGTATACTGCAGCATAACGCGGTTGTAGTCTTCAATAGACATATTAGGATCCACCGATTGTTGGGTTTCAACGTGGGTTTCAACGTGGGTTTCAACGTGGGTTTCAACGTGGGTTTCAACGTGGGTTTCACCTGGAGGCCGACATCCCCCTCCGTCAACGGGTAAAGTAGGGTCCGTGTTCTTGGGTTGCTGCATGGCCCGACTTCGCCTTGCCTTGTTTCCTATGAGACACTGTTAGTCTTGTCGATATTGATCATTCTTCTAGCGCCTTAGCGACTCTACAATATATCAGCCGGCGATATGGAAAGATTGCGTGAGACAGGATCATCATCGTCGTTCATGGTGTCGAGTCACTTGCTAATGGCGTGACGTAGGCAGTTTCAGATGTACTTCACACCTTTGCTGCTGCTACAGCTTTTGCTTCTCAACAGCAGCGAGAGGTAATATGCCGAAGAGAGAAGCGAGAGAAGGGGAGGGGAAGGCTCTTAGGTGGGACACGATAAAAATTTTGCATGCTCACCTTTTCCACGAGAACAGTCAGCAAGGGGGACAAGTGCCACACCGGGCGAAAGAGAAGCTGTTAGACGGCTCCGAAGTCGTAGAAAGCGGCAGAGGACACAGACAAAGACAAGAGGAGGATGAACGGGATCCTAAGAAAACGACGCACAGGATATCTCAGGAGGGGAAAGACACGCAAATACCCTAGGGTCTAGTATGACTAGTACAAATGGGGCTTGGACACGGGTTTGATGCAGACGCAGAATGGGTGGTAATAAGACGGATGTAGCATGTCACTCGGAATATTCTATCTTCGTTTTTCAATATTTTCGAAAGGTAATTCTCGACGAGTAAGGGCATATATCCCCCTTCGGGTCCGATATGAGATCACAGTCCCAGTGACAGCCACGCCCCAAAGGCAAAGTGTAAGAAAGAGCTTGACTGGCATATCTCATCCCGGACCCACAGGCTGGCGAACCATCGATCAATACTCAAATCGGGAGGTTATAAGTACCCACGTCCAGTATTGCTGGAGACTGGAGTCCTCTGGGGCTCGAGATAGGATGACATCATTGGTCAGGACGTCCAGCCGACAGTACTGACACAAGATTAGAGGAAGAAAAGAAAGACGAAAGGGAAAATGATTTTTGTGACGATTTTCTGTTTTGCTCGGACTCGTCAGTAATACAATTGACGGCACGCTGTCATGTAGTTAGTCCTTTTTAGCGGCACTGTACACTCAGGATGGCTGGGATTGGCAATGACAATAGACTCCACCATAATCTGATGGGTCGCCGGACCCCCAGATGGTCTTACGGGGGCCCGGAATGAGGTCACTGGGGGGTCGGGAGTGGACCACAAGAAATTGATGGCGCTTTTCGATCGACAAGACGAGGCAAACCGTCCCTGCAGATCTCCACTTGGAAACAATTCTGCCAATGTGATCGATCCATTGGAACTGGAGTCTCTGAGGTCCAGATGGCGTCGAGGCATTCGAGAAGTGGCGGAGGCATGGTTACCTGCGCGAAAATGAGTGCCTGGAAGCCATGATTCTACACAGGCAGACTGTGTTGTTCCATTCTAAGACACTTAGGACCAGATGCGTCAATGAATCGAGGTTAGTTGTTTATGCAAAATCATTAGTTCGATGCAAGTTTGATCCTGCTGGCTCCGTGCTGCGTATCCAGAATAGCTTGAAAGGGAGACATGCGTTTCTCGACCCGTTGGAGATAACTCGCTTGAAGGACGAATAATAAGCAGGCCACTCAGAGTATCCCGCAGCGGACCGAGGATAGTGTCAGTTTTCCGGCCGTTAGAGGCTGAGAACTATGCTGTGGAAGCCTAGGTAACCAGGTGGATAGACTGCAGACCGCAGACAGATGGGTACTGCACAATTGTCCACTGAAGAAGCATCAGGCAGCTTGAGAGATCAGCCAATGTGAGGTTGTCAAGGTCACTTGATTATCCCCCATGTGTTCGATGATAACCTAAATAGGCAGTGGATAAACCTTTTAAAATCGGATCCTCATCTCTTTTGATGCTTCCTGCGCATGAAGATGAGATACCTGTGTCTGTGCTGCTCAACCCCATAAGCCTGGGGGCAGTTCAATGGATTTCCATAGTGCCGTAATGCCGTTTCCTGTGGTGGCGAAAAAGGGCACGAGCCTGGGTGCTAGGTTACTGAATGATGTCATGTGGCTTGTGCTACGGCCTACAGGCGCTACATATGCTACCTTATATCTCCTGGAATCTGGAGACTCTTGTGGATAAATCAGAATAAGCATATTGAATGTGAGATCTCATCTCTATATAACGGTTTCAATAATTGTAAGACAACATGTCTTGAACCCAAGAGCTCGGAGTTTCTGACAACAGACGATCAGTACCCCATATGCGGAATAGCTACCTATCTACCTACCGCAGCCACGAACTGCGAGTGTGTCAAGTGTCAACACAATGGACATCATCCCAATCTCAGGCAATGTGAGAAAGAATCCTAGAACAGAAATCCAAAATTAACGATTCAAAACTTCCCTGGTTATCTCTAGCCAAACCATATCGGCAAATCGGTTAAATCTCGCCTCTCCGCTCAACATGGTTTAGTCAAACTAGTCCAATAATATCTACTCTGCCATTTCTCCATCGCAACCCTTTTCCGAAGCCAATAGAAGCCAATAATATTCCGTTCAGCCCATGGATCGTGGACTGTAGTCTTGTGGGGAGGCAAAAGGATGCACTCATTTTGCCACCCTTCCCCTCATGTCTGTCAATGCTTTTACTCGAAATTACCCTAACTGTCGATAGCTTGGATTGCAATGCGGATATCTGACTGACCTGCAGTCTTTCTACCTCTTTCACCTTGCTGTCAGTAGTCGACCTCGACAGACCTTGGAGACTGGAGTTGGAGCATCTAGCGTGTCGTCCAGCTTCATGCTACTTCATGGCGCATTCGCGGCCTTCCGATGTATTTCTGGCCCATCAGTATCAGTATCAGACGACCGAACCAAGCCCCCGCGAACGCGGTTGATGACGCACAGGAGGCTGGTCTAGGAGTATATAGTAGACTAACGCCACTGTTGAATCCTTGCCGATGGGCTGGCGGCCTGGCACCAAGAAAACCAAGTGGAACGGCACCATATTCGAAAAATGACAGATTGGCTTCCCCTGGCCAGTAGAGAGGTAGCTTCGTGTTAACGAGGTTCTAGATTCCCATAGTGTCTGTCTCGACGAGTCGACGCAACCTTAAGGTGTTGCTGGAATTGGATGAGATCAGCGGTATCTGATCTTCACCCGGTCAGGCAACAGTCACTGTAGTCCTTCCTCCTCGCTATACGGCGTACCATCCATCGCTGCTCGCTTCTCCGCAGGTCATCTCTCCATATCCCAACTTTGGGACCGGAAATCATTGGACCACCTGGAGAGCGTGGTTATCCACAGGACATCCAAGGTTGAACCCTTCGACTACGAATGATATCTCGTAGTCTAGGTAGCACTGAGACAATCATCAGAATATGGTGACAGCAGTAGAGCAATGCGGTCATCCAAGAACCACCTATGATGTTCCTGATGATATCACAGTGTTTGGGATGGATGAAGGGATGAAATCACTGCGCGACACAGATCTTCGCCTAAGAACCAACATTTGCAACGGCAGGACTGCAGCACAACGTCATCTGCTGGAGTACTCCGTACCATTATTCTCCGGGTTGTCGCGTACCTCCCTTTCGAGGGGTATTCGAAACAACGCGAGACGCCTGTCCCCGGACTGCACGGGTGGACCGGTGGACGGACAAGTCTGACGCTCTAACCAACTGAGTTAATCGGGCTATAGTGATTTTCGGCTGCCCAGATAATAGCTTCACATTCCGACGGCCTTCTGTGGACCATGTGAGTCTGCTTGGGTATCTGGATAGGTACCGCAGTAGAAATCTGGGTGTGGATTGAATACCCTAGAGAAATAAACAGGCCCTCAGTCATCCTATATCTAGTATTACGTGACATTCTTATTCTTATTAACTAGCCGGATGGTTTTCAAATTTGTCTAATTGCAGAATAGTGCAGACTTAGAGTCTGCCTTTTCTGCACAGCACAATTTTCATAGTAATTTAGAGACAGCACGTCGTTTGGGTTCGTTGTCCTGAACCCCTGATGTAACTGGTGAGGTCATTTCTGAGGAACCTTGCTGCGCACAGATATCAGATCAACCCCGATGGCAAAGCAAGAGTCGGGAAAACCCCATAAGCGTCACAAGTTGCGCATTGGCGCGGAGCATGATTGGTCTTACCCACATTCAATGGAGGCTTGCTACGCAATGAGTTCCGCCCTGGTTTGACCACGGATGGAGGTCGCCTGGTCATCGCTAACGTCGCTTGTCAAGGAAAACAGTCTTCAGCATGCACAAATTCTAGACCTATGACAAGGGGATAGATACAATGTAGACGCCACAATGCAACAGACATAACCATACTATTCATGCTCGTTCATCACACGTAGCCTGCAAGGATGTCAGTCAGATATGGACATGGATCAACAAACGGAAGAGACCATAGATAATATGGTGCCGGGTTTCATGCCCACATTGCAAGGGAATACATACCTTTCCGTGCACCCTGGAAGAAGAACCGAACAATAAACACCTGCAGACCAGCCATCGACACCATCATCAAGCCCTCAATAACACTGAAGTTGAAGATCCGCCTCTCGGTGCTGCGAACCGTGCTGAAATTGCGGTTCTCACGGGTCCGGAAGTACTTCTGGTTGCGGGCGATAGTTGACAGCTGGGCGGATAGTTTGTAGATGGACTCTTCAAGGGCAGATGCCTGCTCGGGACTGGCACCTTGTCGTGACGGCAATTGCGCGCGCTCCTCATTCTCGACCTGCAAAGTATCCGAATTAATGCGATAAGCCCCCCAGTACGAATCCAGCCACTGTGTATCAAAGGACCCGAACGTACAGCAATCTCAAAGTCGACCATTTTCTCCGCAAATGTTGACATCTCATTGTTGAAGCAGAACCGGTACTCTCCAATGCTCTGAGCCGTAAAGACAAAGTCGCCTTGCCGCTCCTTGGTTCCGTCTAGGACGACCTTCTCGCCGGGGCCGACAACCGAGTAATCGACATCGAAAGAGCCGCCGGATTGAACCTGTAATGCATGATCAGCCTTGTTTCCGCTTATCAACTTGCGCTTGAGATTCTCTATTCACAGGGGTAAAAGCAGAGAGAGCATACAGCGAAATAGAACGCAACCTTGGCGTTCCTCTGATCAACGTAGTTATAGAAGCAGGCCTTCTCGTTGGCCTCGAGTCTGTAGGTTAATGCGGTCGCCGTCACGGTCGAGACCAGGCTGGCCAGGAGACCTATTAACACAGTTGAGAATTGCATTGTGGATTAGGGAAAAGAAAAGAGAGTCCGTAGTCAAACGGGGCAGCTCCTTTCAACAAAAACAGTTGACTCCAAACACGCGACTTCTACGGGGTTGAGGAGTGGAAGTTCTGGACAGCTTTGCGTTCCGCCGTCGTTTGTTGTGTTTGCAGTATACCACAATAGGACTAGTCCCCGTCATTCAGCAGGTAGCTTATTTGTATGGAGGCCTGCTCTTATCAGATGACAACAGGCTTCGAGTGATAAGTGCCATACTAAAATTATGATACTGAGACGAGACGGAGCAGATTTAAGCGGTTTGGAAGCGCTCAATTCCTGGTACCTGGTGCACAGACCCTAGGTCAACCTTGAAAGAAGGCGTAAAAGATTGTAAGAAAACGTAAAAGACATAGACAGCCATTGGTATATCATGAGAGTACCAAGGAGCCAGAAGACCTTGAAAATATTCCAAACAAGAATATGGTATTTCTCAAGTATGAGGCATAGGAATAGCATGCGTGCTATCTATAAGCATACGTTTGATAATCGGAATTGCCGCCGAGTACATCGCATAGATCAACTCATCTATCGAATGAAAAAAGACTCGCTCCTGCTCCAAAAGCTCCGGCTTTTATTTACATGGTCAAGTCCCAGCAGATCGTCGGATTCGCCAACAATGTCGGAAAGGATATCATCTGCAATCGTTATATTAGCGCCTCCATATCTTTGCTTCAGAAGGGAAGATGGAAGACTTACCATCATCAAGATACCGCGGGTTAGAGTACAAAGACCGGGGAACGACAGCAAATTTGATCTTCTCAAATTGTTTGCCCTTGATGCCCGTTCGTTTGGAGAGCCTCTCTTTTGTTTCCTTGAAGATCTCGCCCTGAAAGATGTGAGCACTAGTGAAAGCCAAAGCACGAAATGGGATATGCGTACAGGTTTCATGACAAACTTGAACGGAATACCATGCGGCCTGCTCGGCTCTCGGTCAAAGCTGAATGCGTTGATTGTCCGTTCGCCCTCTTGCATCTGAAGTTCTTCCTCGGGTATCCTCTCCGCGTATAAAGTCACATACTCATTGATGCCAGCGATCTTAGCATCTTCTTGGTACTCCTTGTAAATTTTGCCGCTGTGAGCCTCGAAGATGCGCATTTCTCGGACGATGTCATCTTCAAGGTTTGCCTTTTTCTGCAGACCCGCCAGAAGATCTGCGAAGGTGCCGTCCCGAGGCACTAGGACTTCGACCAATTGCTATGTAAAAAGTAAGCATAAGTGACCCTGGTGCTCGATGATACAGCGGACTTACCTCTTTCACAATGCCTTCGGTGAGTAACGTTACTTTCAGGGTCGTTTTCGACTCATAATCACTCAGACTAGTCTCAAGGACTTCGTAGTATAGTGCATCTTGGCGGTGCATGCTATAACCGTAGCCACTAACCTGCCCACTAAGGATGTGGTACAGTGTTTGGTTGGCCTGGTTAGGATTGCGTTTAATGAACTGCTTGGGCTTTCCGGTACTTGCAAGAACTGGGGCGAAGCGCAGGTGAGTAGATTCCACGTGTAGGTGCTCGCCGACCTTCTTCGAGAACTGGTCGTATGTCATCTTTCGGCTCAAAGTGAGAGTGAACTCGTCGCCATCAGTCGCTTTGATGGGAGCGAAAGTGATATTTATCCTGTTCAACAAGTAGTCATAATACTGCCTTGCATCGGTGTATAGTGCAGTGGGAGGTAAGTCGGATTCTTTGACTGTGCGTTGAAACGTGATTATGTCGCCGTCTTGAATTTCTGACTGCTGGAAAGTCTGCTTCGGCTTCATGACATCGATCATGTTGTGCTTGATTTCCTCAAATAGCATGAACTCCGTACCGGCAGGCCAGTTCATTTTCTCGAGGATTGTCGGGGCGAGTTCTGCAACTTTCTGGTTCTTGCGGACGTATACGGCACCGACTCCGGAAAGAGTCTGAGAGGGAACGTCAAAGTTCTTCAAAAATACGAGAACAGAAGTACTGCTGTCAGGCCACGAGATGGTTCCATCAGCAGATGGTTGCCCGACTTCCATCCAGACTTTGAAAGGATTCCCTTTAGTGCCAAATCTGCTGTAGGCATCTTCCATTGTCATTTCTGGGTCTTTGATGGCCTGATCCGGGCGAGTCGTCTTGTTTTGCCGGTTCACCATCACCCACAGCCTGATTTGATTTGCGCTAAGACCCCGTTCTTCCGCAAGCTGCTCTACGAATTCGCCGACCTTCTTAGCCCGGAGAATCCTATACTGTTTCGGCTGGGCCGGATCGCCGGTAGGTAGGTCCGTGCTCGTCAGATCGAATCCATGATGTGATCTGTACGACTCTTCCGATAGAACTCCCACATTGATATACAGGTGAGCCTCTTCTCTCTCCTTCTTTCTGCGGAGAAGCTCTGCCCGCTCCTCTACTAAACGCTTTTCTGATTCAATGTCAGAAACTTTGCTTTCGCATGAAGAAAATGCCGGGGCTTACCAATGTGAGAAGGGATATCCTCCTTTGTAATCGGCAGAAGGACATCATCCAAGCGTGTTTTCCGAATGTAGACCAACATGTACGCATTCATTGACCGTTTGGTCGATAGACCCCGCGTATGTGGTTGCCGGACACCAGCCGCACCATTGGATAGTTCATATTCACCACCATAGTTCTCCTCAAGCACCTCCTTGTCAGTGGCCCTGGTCACACGGTCGTCATCAAATTTGTACCAATGGCCGTCCTTGGTAGGCTTCAAGAATGCGTAGTAATGGCCTGCGTTTAGATCACCACTGTGAACTAGAACTCCATGCAACTGATAAATCCACGGTTCTGATTTGTCGGCAGCATCAGATAGATATGGAGTCGCGTCGAACTCCATCGGGAAAGCGTGACGGTCATTGATTTTCATCATCGCATCGCGATTAATGTCATATTCGAAACGTTTCAGATGCAGATGAAGCACAGGAGGGAAGCTCTCGAAGATGACACCTTTCTTGGCATCTTGCAAGCCGTAGGGAGAGCCTGCATCGTACTTGTTCTCACCCTCGAGTGTTTCCACCTGGATGTAGTCCTTGAAACTATCGTCGAGTGTCTTGTTATTTCGGACATTGAGCTGGATATCCCAAAAGTCTTCCACACGTGACGATTCGTAGTCGACGTTGATACAAGAAATGTAAGTCTTCGTCTTGCCGACGAAAAGTTCAGGCAGTGCCTTTTCCACTGGTGTCCCTTTCATCTTCTCTTCCAATCTTTCCATAAGCTTTCTGGAAAGTTCCTGGACATCTTGCTGTTCGAAGATTTGCCGCGATTCCCAGCCAAATGATGCAGTCAACTCGGTTGTTGAGACAGAGCTGTCGCTCGTTTGAAGATTGTAGAAGAGCCTCTGGAGGGTCCAGGCACTGTTCTCTCGCGTCGCTTCCTCCTCCGTGGGAATTTGGTACACGGCCTTCAAAAATAGTCAATATCGCTGGCAGAAATCTGAGAAGGAAATCCCCTACCTTGCGGAAGGCATTTGTGAAATACAGCGATTGCAGCAGGGAGTTGAGGTAGCACGTTGCGCCCTGGTTTTTCAACCCCACCATGCCAGTCTCCTTCTTCGAGTCGTAACTAGGTCGAGTAAGCCTCGTACGACGCTGAGATATTCAAACAGTACATACTTTTGGAAGCTGTGCCAAAGTACCCCTGTTGGGTCCTTCACCACACGCACGTAGGCAGTGACTTTAGCTTCGTCATTCTGCACCAAGGGCACTCCACGGCCTTCCCATGGCATGTTGAAGAGTCTGCGCAGCTCACAGAACCTGGTAAAGCCCCAATCGCCCTCGTCGGCATTGAAACGGTGCGTAGCGACTACATTCGGGTTCAGAAGAATGAAGAGAAGGGAGCACAGGGCCATCGAGGTACATACCGTGAGATACGTAAATTGATGGGTCGTTGACGTTCCACAGGACCAGAGCAAACTGGACGCATGCATACCAGTTTTCCGGAGGCTCCTTGTCCCAGGCATGCTCTAAATAGAACGAGGCGTAATCGACATGATTACCGTAAGGGAAGAAAAGAACCCGCCTGTTGACCAATGTCAGACCGCGACAGAGCTCGGAGTGCTCTC
Organism: Aspergillus hiratsukae; assembly: GCA_014281905.1. Classification (NCBI taxonomy): domain Eukaryota; kingdom Fungi; phylum Ascomycota; class Eurotiomycetes; order Eurotiales; family Aspergillaceae; genus Aspergillus; species Aspergillus hiratsukae. The sequence goes on along the minus strand of JACBAD010002104.1, from coordinate 66,596 downwards.
CGAATCCTCAACTCACCATGGGGATCCCCCACACTGGAATACTGGTCCATGCTCCTTCTTTTTCAACTTCCGCCAATCCTGGATGTGCCATGTGTGATATGCCTCGTCCGCGGTTTCCAGGTCCGGATCCTTAGGAAGTATGCGTGCCATCATTGCCGGAACTAAACCAGTGCTTAGTACAATGCCATTGTGTCATTGCGAGGAACGAGGTGTGTGGATTCAGGCGCCAGCGATTGACTCTTGGATATTCGACCCTTGCGCGAGGACCGAGGTACCGATCCAAAGCCATCTTGAACAAATGTGGGAAAGTGTATAACATCTGACTGGCATGGTGGACAATCTTACAGTCATCCGCAAGGGGCTCTGGTTCCGGCTCCTCTGATCCGGAGCGAGAAACCACGACATCATCTGTCCGGTCATTGTGATACTGCTCATATTCATCGACGAGCATCTCATTATCCGCAACCTATAAGACGAAAAGTACACATGTCAGATATTGATAAATAATGTCCCAGCGACTAAGGATCGTTCCTCTTCTTTTTTTTAATCAGAAAACAGGAATGAAATGGGAACTGACGTTGTCCATGAAGAAAGAAAAGTGCGCTCAAGCACGTCACCTGAAAATACCGTCAATCAAGGACGCGTTGGGTAGCTACCCAGGAAGCAAACAGAGGAGAAGGTGCAACAGTCGGAAAAGTGATAAGATGAGAAGAATATGAATCAGAGAGTGACACAAGACAATGAGTAAGTGGTAAGAAGAGATCTGAAGGACCAGATTCCGGTTCAGAGGAGATCAAGCTAGTGGCGGAGTCCCCAGAACCCAATAAAAATAGGTGGGACACTTGAGACCGCCTAAGAATTAAGGTAGGCTGCAGAGTATTGCTGATGTAGAGAGGTACAGCAATCTAAATGTAGCACCTACAGATGAGATGAATGAGAGATTAAGTGCTTAACTTGTTTATGTCAGAATTACTAGCTAGCTAATGTTCTATTGGTCTGTCTTTTGGATCACCACTGTACGGCATTATCGCCTTTGTAAATGCTCACTTAGGTAAGCTTAGAGCAGGTTAGAGATGCCTCAAGCTTGACGGCATAGTCGGTTGCAGTGACCCAAGTCGTTGAAAACCACAACTATTCTGTTTTCTTTCAGTCCTTACTTGCCAGCGATTTCTGGGAATCTATCATCTTGCTCCTGGTATCTCAGAATGAGACGCATGAGAAAAGGGAGTGCGAGAAGTAGACCAACACCTGGCTGCGTAGTTGCGTCCTCGAGGATTATGTCACTTCTTATGTGCACACACCTCGGGCAAAAGCCGAGGAATAACCAGGCATCACAGAGTAGGTTCTGCAGACAAAGCCAGTCTGAGCATGTGGTAGGCTGTTGCTGAAGATGATCAACAAAGCAAACTTCATGGATAGTGTCGACGTCACATGTCAGGACGAGCACTCACCGCCCTGGATTAATTGTTTGTCACCGGCACCTTTACTCACCTACTCATACTTTAATTTACCTGTCCAGCAAGATGTCATGCCACCAGTGAGAGACAAGAAATTGCTGGTAGCTGCGGACCGCGGATGAGCCATGTACGAAAGACGCTATATTTATCTTACTGGTCAACCGTCCCGGCTGAGTCAAAACCCACCTGCGGAGCGATATCCTCGAACTTTCAATCCCGTTGCGACTTGAGTGATTTGAGTCAACCGCATCATGCGGCGAAATCAACTAGTTCGATGCTGGCATGCGCTTCGACTGAGTTGCAGACCTCGAGTCAGGTTCTACTCCAGTCTTGACAACTCACATAGCCCGCCTCCGTGGAGACCTGGCTCCGTTCTCGACGAGTATGCAATGCTACCTGCATAAGTACAACTGCTGCTGACTGTATGCGTAACAGATGGGTTGAGCGCGAGATTCGGCCTATCAGTCTGCGGCAATTGACTTTCTTTGGGCGAACATTAACCGAATCGCGCCTCATCAGTTCCGCCAACTACGTGCGAACAGAGCTGCCAACCAGGTCAGTTGCGCTTTCCCCTTGCATGCCTTGAGCCATGCCGGCCTGACTTGCATTTGTGATTTCCACAACCAGAATTGCGCATCGACTGCGAGACATCCAGAAGCTGCCGTATGTGGTTGTAGCAAATCCACATCTTTCCCTTGTATATGAGCTCTACTACAAGGCCTTCGAACGGTTTCGCGTCGTACCGGAGATCAAGACTCTAGAAGATAACGAAAGATTTTGTGACATCCTGCGTAAGACCCTCAAGGAGCATCTCGTTGTGATTCCGAAATTGGCAATGGGCGTTCTGGAGTGTCGGGATCTTGTAGCACCAGGCGTGATGGATCAATTTATGAACACTCTCCTTCGATCGGTATGGAAATTGACAACGTCCGGATTTCTACCGTGCTCTCTATGCGAGTAACTAATTCGCTCTCGTTCTCTAGAGAATCTCCCGTCGAGTCATTGCAGAGCAGCACTTGGCCTTGACAGAAACTTTCAGCTCTCCGTGGCACTTCCCAAGCTCGCAGGACCGGACTGATATGAACGCAGACTTTGTTGGCGAGGTATTTCTCAAGTGCAATGCGAAAGAGGTGATTGAACGTTGCGGGAAGCTTGCGCAGGATATGATGCGGCAAAGCTCAGGAACAGACAAGATTCCCGAGATCCTTGTACAAGGACATCTTGAAGCAACTTTCCCGTACATTCTGAGCCATTTAGAGTATATTATTGGCGAGCTCCTGCGCAACTCAATCCAGGCTGTCATCGAAAAATACAAAGAATCTTCCGAGAAGCCTCCACCCATCGAGGTTCTTATCTGCGAGGCGCCACAACATGTGATCATGCGAGTATCCGATCAAGGAGGAGGGATACCCCGTGAAGTTATGCCATATCTGTGGTCCTTCGATAAAGGCCCTCTGAGCAAATCACGGCTCCAGAATTTGAAACAGGTCCCTGCGATGGCAGCTACGATGCAAGAGCTCACAGTGTCTAAGGAACGGAAACACGCTGACAGGGAAACATACCGAGAGGGCTCGCTTGACTCGCTCACCTCTCGTCCACCAAATCTACGCCTTGGAATTGGGCTTCCTATGAGCAGGGTCTATGCAGAATATTGGGCAGGCAGCCTTGAGTTACATAGCCTTGAGGGCTATGGAGTGGATGCGTTTCTGCAGATATCAAAGCTCGGCAACAAAAACGAGCAAGTCACCACAAGAGCATCCATTGATGCTGTTTGATTGTTAGGAGTCTGATGTGCCGACCGATTGATTGCTCCTCTTTTGTGTGGAATATGGAAGAACATGCCCGCCAATATAACCACTACTGCGGAGTACAGCGATGTACACTCATATAGCACTTCCTGGCTAGCACCGTCAGACAAGCCACACCTTCTGTCGGTCGACATGTCCGACACCAAAATACTCCGTAGCAAATAATGAGCCGGGCCGGAACACTGCGGGATGACGTCAGTGAAGACCTCGCATTGAGTGGCTCTTTCCTCTTAAGGCCAAGATGTTTCTGCCTCAGCCCTACTGTCAAAGTCTAGATAGACTATCCCATTGTATGATTGTATCATACCCTTTGGTGGCGTGGCGCTTGGCTGCTGATCCCTCCTTCGCCCTCAACCATACAAAATGAAGCGTCTCAACTCCTCCATCGATGACAACACTCCCATCTATATATTTATCTTGTTGTTCACGATTCTGTTTCTCAGCTTCCTGGGAACTTCCTGGACTTCCAACAAATCCTCAGGCAGCTCGTCTGAAACTTAGCAGAGTAGACACTGCGAGGACAAAATGGCAAGCACGGCATCAATGCTATGTTTGGTTTTGGTCACTCTCCTCAGTAAGTCTCCTGTTGTTCTTCTTCACAAAGTCGAATTCCCCATCGATCAACGGAATGTAGCCTGTCTTGATTGATTTCGTTCGAGAAGTGTCAGCACGAAGGATCGCTCCTCTAACCTGGTCTTGATAGTACCTCCTCTCGGCGTATTTATGATTTCGGGCTGTAGTGCGGATTTCTGCATCAATATCCTGCTCACGATTCTAGGGTGAGTGAACATTTTCTCCAGATTTTGACCTGCATGCAGTATCTTCTCATTCCCCTGTCCTTAAACATTCGAGGCCTATGGAACAGTCTGCTGATAGACATAGATACTTCCCGGGTCATATCCATGCGTTCTATCTGGAATACGTCTACTATCGCAACCGCAGTACGGACCCGTTGACTCGGGAACACGCTCCTGGGGTGTATTCGGAACGTATTCAGCAAGGACACCCTGAAAGGTCATATGGCAGCACTGTCTGAACGGACCGATCCAACGGCGACTGATTCAGGACATGCATTACGAACTTTATATGGACTATCATGGGAAAGGTGCTGAGGCTTCATGCTCGGATGTCATGTTGCTTTGCGTATGGATTTTCCTTTTCTTGACCTTGACCCGGCCCAGCCTTGAATTGCAGTTATGATGGGTGTTATGGGCTCTTGATTTCATGTCTACATTCTATTTTTACGGTTCTGGACGACTCGATATACTTATAATGGATATTTCAAACAATGACTTCATTGTTTATCGACATACTGCTAGACTCTAGGCTGTCTGAGCACCCGATCCAGCCGCCTTAGCAGTAGAGGCCTTGCTTCCCTTCAAAGCAGGAAAGTCAAAAGCCTCACTGCTCACCACGGTGCCAGCCGTCCGGGGCACAGCACCAGAGCCAGGGCTCCACCACAACGCACCAACCCAGGGCTGCACATTCCAGCCCACAGAGAGCGTCACATTCTCACGCTCCGCCAGCTTCCCTGTAATGTCGCTGATCTGGTACTTGGCCCGTTGGTTGCTCAGACGGAGCACGCCCGGCGCGAGAGACTCCTTCCGTGAGGCCGAAGTTTTCTTCGAGGCGGAAGTGCTTCGCTTCTGGTTCTTGCGGGCCGAGGAGGACGATTTGGCCGGGAAAAAGCGCTGGTGCAGGGCATTGAACGAGTAAGGCGATTCCGGGGCTGAGATAATGGTGTCCCAGATGATGGACTCAGAGTTGGGAAGGAGAGAGGACTTCTTGTCCGAGGACGGGTACGAAGCGTAGACGTAGACGAAGAGTTGTTTTGTGTTCCAATTGAAGAGTGAGGAGAGGTCTGAGAGATCTAGATTCAGCTCAGGAATCGCGAGCGGGGTTTATCAAATACGTACCGGCATTCAGATCGAACCTGATCTGCGCATACTCTTCCTTCTTGGTTGAATAGTAATTCGGCCGACCCTTGATTCTGCAATTGGGATAGTCATTAGCAACAACATCCACATGGATTAGAATCGTTAATAAACGTACACCTGGACATTTTTCAACGCGACCTCAGCCTTCGCGTCATGCGCAGGATACAGCAGCACGGACAGCGCAGCGACTCCAGCAACAAACAAGGCGACAGTGGTGAAGAAGCCAAAGACGCCCTGCGCTCTGTTCAGGGACGAGTGCATCTCGAGGATACTCCGGTGCAATGAGCTGTCTTTAATCTAACGGGAGTTTAAACGAGAATAACAAGTTAAATTCAAATATTGCTAAGCCGCATACAAAGAAATGAACAGGAGGAGCCAGCGTCCCCGATGATACCAAGGATAAAGAGACACGATGATGTTTGAAGCCACATGGGCCTTTTCCATGCGGGCGGTCAGTCAATCAACAGTGGCGCAGTATTCGCACTAGCGGTGTCTTATCGATAAGAGGTGGGTCTCCTCCTCTTTCTATCTCGAAAGCTTCCCCTCATTGATTCATGAGAATGGGGATGAGGCTACCGAACTGGGATTCGAGAGATCATCATTGACAAGCATCTTCTGCGCTGGAAGCGAGTCAACCGTCGCAATACCTAAAGTCGCACCTTCTTTCCGGCCTGAGTCCGGAAGAGATTTCCCCAAGCTCATCCCTCCAGCTACCTTACCACCACATGGTGGATGAAGTAGAGAAGTACAACTGAGTACATAGAAGATAACGCAATATGGGAGACCACGTCCTCTTTTTCTACGGTGAGCTGCTTGTCCACGACCACTCACTCAGCACGCACCCAATTATAAACATGGCTCGCCGACGCCTCTCCACTTACCCTACCCCAACCAGTCCCTCCAGCACAATACTACATCCAAGCCGCCAAACCACCAAATACACAAAGGCGTACTAACAAACGCTGCAGGAACCCTAATGGCCCCTCAAATCCTCCACAGAGTCATCCACGGCCGCGCAGACCCCGAACCCTGGCAAAAGGGCATGCTCTCATTCAAGCCCGCCATCCTGCACGGCTACCGCCGGCACCGCGTCCGCGGAGCCGATTACCCCGGCATCGTGCCCTGCGCGAGCAACAATCCCACAAAAGAATCAGAATCAGAATCCGGCAGCGCCAGCGCCAGCGCCTACGTACTGGGGACTGTTGTCTCGGGACTGACGGACGGGGACGTGCACCGGTTGGATGTCTTCGAGGGGTCGGAGTATGTGAAAGAGAGGGTGAGGGTGCGGGTGCTGGCGGAGTCGTTGAGTGTGGGTGGGCGGCAAGAGGCGAGTATTGCGAAGAACCCGGATCGGCATTTGAAGGATGTGCTTGATGCGGCTGGGGCGGAGTTTGCGGATGAGAGGGAGGAGGTGGAGGCTTTGACGTATGTTTATGTGGCTGGGCAGGATCGATTGGAGGATGCGGAGTGGGAATTTGAGGCTTTTAAGAGGGATAAGATGGCGTGGTGGGTTGATGCGGATGAGAGCGAGTGGTAAATTGGGTCTGAGATATATCATACTATAGAGAACGCCGCATAGAGCGATTGACTTCCAACCTAGATCGTCTTCGTTCTGGAAAAGTCTATATCTAAGACCACTTGGATGAATACATGACCACTGAGCTCTATGATGGCGAAAGTGAGATCATACGTATGCAGCCGAGTGCTCGAATCGAAATAACAATATAACATATGCAATGCTTGGTATCTAATGCATTCCGCAGAAACAAATGACCTTCCCTGCCCATATCATCCGCAACTCCAAACGAGAGAGCAAATAGTCTATGTGTGCTTTGAAGGCAAGATAAGATTTGCTGCCCCTCAAGTATGCTCATGCCCTTTTTCTGGACGACCTCGGGCTCTTTCGAACACCGTCCCGCTTGTCTGTTGACAACCCCGGCGGAGGCGTCCCAAGAACTTGAACCTCAACAATGCTGTCATCTGCTGATTGATGAGGTATCTGGATCTGTACTGCGTCTTCTTCAACGGGTTTTGGATCCTGCAGCTGAGATCGCGCTCGTCCGCCTTGAGAGTCTTCGACGTGAAGGAGACTATGCGACGTCACATCCTCCGTCGGCTGCACTGGTTCTTGACTGTCGGGGACATCAACAACCTCCTTGTGAGTGGTGCTCTCTGGTGCACTTGCTGCCAACGTTCGAGGCGGTGACCTTTTTGCTTTCATCCCACTATCTGGCGTACCATCTCTCGACGAGCTCTGAACCGCGGACCGCGTCTCCCTTAATTTTGCCTTCTGACCAGGCTCCGAACCGGACTTCTCCGGTGCTGGATCTTTGCTCGGCGACTTCTCAGATCGCGTTGCCGATGCATGCCCCATATTCTCAGCTGCATGATCAGTCTTGTCCTTAGAACATCCAAGGAGATAACATATCGGTTGTCGGTCCGCCATGTTAGTCCTTTCAGCCGCCTTCTCGCGACTCAGTTGCTCTTGTTCATCATGCAAATCATCAAGAAATTTCCGCAATCGAGAACGAAGAAGCCCTGACCTAAGAGGAGGCCAATCGTCCTCCACTCTCATCTCTCTTCGAAGCAATTTCGTCACAAATGTGTCCGGATCTTGTACAAATTTCTCCACATATGCGAGCAGATAGAGGCCACAATCCGAGTAGTTGGGCTGCAATGGGATCTCTTGGGCTTTCATCCCCTTGATCAGAGTTGTGTCAATCTCGAGGCCACGTTTGGATTGGGCCTCTTCACGGAGATAGTTGCGCAGGACGCTGATGGTGGGAGAGCGTGACAGGTTCAGTGAGTCGAACGTGATGACCGTCGGCTGCCATACTTCATATCTTGGACCCGGGCGCTTTTTCTTTGGTTTCCGTAGCTTTTGACTTCCGGAGACCGAGGACTGACTTGCATCTTGAGAATTGACCTGTTTGGAGGGCTCCATATCTCTTGCAGGACTCGAAAGCTTTGCCGGGGAGGATACCGGGTTCTCCTCTTTCTCTGGCCACTCGTCGTCAGAAGCAGGTACTTCCAGCTCCTCCCTGTTTTTCATCTCCTTTTGGTCCAACAAGCTCATGGCAGCCAATGACTCCCTTGCCAATTCCTCCCTTTCCGGATTCGCTGCAGAACGAGCAGCAGTTTCGGTCTCTCCGTTGTCGTTAGGTATTTCCCCAACGGCTTCCGGCGTGTTCGGATTCTCCCAGTCGTCACGCTTCGGGAGCGCTGAAGGCTCTATGCTTCCTTCCGCAGGTTCTTCAATCACACCTTCTTCGTCGGCAATACCCCGAAGTTTCGGTAGATTGCATATAATCGCAACATACCAATGCGCGGCTTCATTGATAGGAACGACGATATAATCGTAACTGAATATGTCGACATTCCTGGTCCATTTTTGAACGCCGTCGTAGTTGATACCCTGCTTACTTCTAGGCAAGTTTGTAAGTGTTGCAAAAAAGTACGAGTTGAAGAAGTAGACTCTCTTTGAAACTTCCTTGTTGTTTCGTTCCAGATGATCCTCCAAGAAACGTATGTAGAAGCCGATCAGGTTGTCGTTCAAGAACTCGTTGTCACGCAATCGTTCAAGATCTTGACCGTCAACTTCAGCTTTTTTCTTGCCGAAACGTGGGTATACAAGTGGCCTATCAAGTTTATTAGTCCCGCAAAGTGAAGCGACGGTGTCTAACAGACCTTTGCCACTTTTGGGAAATCTTTTCGCATTGCTGCCGAGGCGAGTTTTCCTGTTCACCATCGCTGCGACGCCAGGTTAGCAAATTTCTTTTCTGGAAGCCAGCTCATACTCACGAGACCACTGTTGTCGGCAGCATACGACGCGTCGCGGACCTTGTTGCACGACTGGAGGGTGTAGCGTCTCCCGTGTACTTCTTGACTGGTATCTCCACCGCCTCTTCAGTACCTGCTTTAAGTGAGGTTGCTTTTGTCGTTTCCTTGGAAGCCGTTTCCCGGGAATCCTGCGCAACTCCGGAAATTGACGACGAGTCGGTCGGGCCGGACTGGGCAATTGCGTTAGGTTTGTGGTCGTCTTGCAATGAGGCTGAAAGTTTTGGTCGTTTCGGTACTTCAACTGTGGCCTCAGAACCCTGTTCGGGGGCCCTCTCAGTGCATGATCGCTTGATTCCGTTCAGATACCGTGGTGAGGTCTTCGTCCTTTCGTCCTTTCTGAGAGCTTTATTCATCCAATCACTATTTGGTGAGCATGGATTGACAACTTCAATGGGAGAAAATACGTACTCATCCCTGTCTACGACTTTAACACAATTGGCGGCGAACAATGAGCAAAGATCCTCCTTGTCTTCGGAGGATGTGAGATTTATATGCACCGATTGATCACAGGCGCCTTCGGGTCTGAGAGCGAGCCGAACTTTACAGCTTGGCGAGATTCCTCGAGCAACCTGGAAGACTTTGTTGAAGGGTATCTCAAACGAATTCGCTGGGTCGGGCCCGGTCATTTTGATCTTATCATTGGGATCAACATGTAGCTCGACGGTCTCATTGCCCGAGGATGGTTCAATGATACTACCGAATCGAACAGAGATTGCTTGAAAACACCGATCGGCACCAGGACGTTTTACAGGTCTGTTATTCTTGCGCTTGACTTTTCCTTGCCAGACAGTCGGTCGAATATCGGCTGGCGAAGACACCCTGTGGGCAACTTGCTTCCCAGCGTTAATGCCGCCCCTGACGTCTTTCTTACGAAATTCGCGCGAAAAGTCCGGGGCGGGCTGCACCGTCGCCGCCCCTTGCAGTTCATCCGGGCTTTCTCGCGATTCCGAGTCTCGCTGTTCATTCGTTGGATGAGCGTGAAGGGATGGACTCTCCGCCCTATCGGATTCCCGTGATGTAGGGATTTCAACACTCTGAAGAACCTCATGCTTCAAACTCGGTATTGAAAGGCGCCTTTCCCTGGCAGCAATTGCAGTGAAGCACTGCTCGAGGAGTTCATCGTCCGGGGAAAAGCGATGGTGTTGGAATCTCTTGGCCCCTAATTTGGGGCTAACTTGTGAACCCGTAACCCTCATTATATCTTCAACCTGTCGATATTCATCAACTCCGTTGCTGCGCTTGGGTCGCTTTGACTTAGGAGTTCTTAGTGACTGTTGGCTGGATCCGGGTGATAGACGTGCGGCGTTTCCAGTAACCGAGGACGACTCATTAATGGACTGTCCTGTTTCATTATCATCGGAAAGGTCGATGAAACTTTGGGTTGGAGAGCTCTGATTATCTCGACGCCGGCGTTTTGTGGGCCTCTCCGAACGCTCATGCTCTAAGAGGGTCTGCGTCTGCGGACGAGGAATACTGACCGCAGAAAATGTCTGAACAACCCCGCGGTTTCCCTGCATTCCCCGTGCGCGTACTGGCCCGCTCTCTCGACCTTTCGAAGAGAGCTTGTCCACTGGTTTGAAACCCTTGACATTCTACCCAAACCTCGATGTCAGTCCACATGTAAGAGAACGGACGCATTTCGAGAGTACCATACCTGTAACGGGTTCTTTTTCTTAGGTATCTCTCCGGGGGATTTCTTAAATGTCTCCCCCGGTACTATCGGTACTCCATTTGGACTTGGGCTAGAAGAGAATCACCAGAACGTCAGCTCCCAGTCGAACAAATTTCCAGACATATAATGGCTTCTCGGACGTACCGTGTAGAATAGAAAGGAAATAATCTCTGCTCGTCCTGGCGTGAAATTGCCCGCTCCCGTCGCATCGACGCATCTTGTGTAGGCCTGCATCCTTCGTATAAGCGTTGTCCAATCTGTATCCGCATGTGCGAGGTCATATTTACAGACGACTCATCCCTAAACGTAGTCGAGGAATGGTCTGAAGTAGTAGTGAACGTACAGGTCGAGTTTCTGAGGAAGGTCGAAAACTTTCGGCATAGCGGTGGAGATTCTAAAGCATAAGGTCCAATGAGTCTCGTTGCATCGCTTCAAAGCCAAAATGAAACGGGGCATGTCCAAAGCGTATCATGATTATTCCATGTATACGCAACATGGTATATGCAAAACAATTGGAAGGGTATGATCCCAACTCACATCGAGGCCTTCGATAGGTGGTTCAATCCCAGGTTGAATGACAGACGCAAAAGACCCTAGACGAGGAGCATCGCTTATGCCGGACACCTGAGTCCGTTGTAACTCATCAGAGGTGGCATCTGATGGCGGAGCGGGGATGGAATTCTGACGATTTGAGCGGCGACGCGGAGAAACCAACGGGGTCAGAAACTCTGATATGGTCCCAAAAAGTGGCATGTAAGGAGAGCGTTGTTCATGAAAGCTTTATGGATCTACCATACTTCCGATTTCATCAAGAGTGGGCAAGGAATAATGAGACCGGAAGCAAGAGAGACCATTAGAGACCAATACCATATCGTACATGGATAACAAGAAAGGCGGTCGGCAGGTGATTTTCTGCCCTGCGGAAGGAAAAAAAGCAAAGTGAAAAGCCCGCGGAAGCTGCAGTCATTCCGCACCGTTATTGGGTGGAGATCCTTTGAGCAAACAGACCACCTTGGGTAGATACGGACTACAGAGCTTGGGTAGTAGGTACCACGTGTAAAGAATAGCATCTGATTGCTTAGGCCATCGAAGCATTACCTCGTAGAATCCGGTAGGCTAGTGTATAAAAGCTTCGTGAAAGTATGGTTTTACATTGCGCTCTTCATACAGCGCTGTCCGTTGACCTGCATCACATCTCGTATTGCCCAAAAGAAATGAGAAAAGAAACCACGCAGACCACACCACGAGATGGGAAAGACGAAAATCACAAGTTGAGGAATGAGAAAGCAACCAGAAAGTCAGACGCAATGATTCGCCCCAATGCCCCGAGCCCAGAAACGTCCCAATGTTTTCGTCTCCTTTACTATACAGGACCATTCAATGAGAATCAAACCAGATAAATCAAGACGCCGCCGCTTTTCCTTTGTCTCCCAAGGACTCGTCATTAACTGTAGGTCTTCGTCGGTCCCCCGCGAGGTGGTGGTGATGATGGCCCGCGTTTCCGGCTGCCTTCTCCTGGCGAGCCTGATCAATTGCGGAGCGCTGAGCAATGCTGTCGTCGTGGCTCTTCCATACAATGTTGGTGTCGGCCGGGAAGGCGAGCAGACGCTTGATCGTCTCCCTAAACAGAGTGAGTGACCCAGACCTTACCCAACTAAGAGTGAAGAATGACAACTTACCTGATCTTGATGTTGCGCCCACCGTCGATACGGGTCCAGACACTCAAGACATCCTCTCCACTCCTTACACTGAGGACGGCGCCACAGACCTCATCGCTAGCCTCCGCAAACTGGTCGCCAATCATGGCCAACAAAAGATCCTCCCAATACCGGTCAGCAACTCCCTTCTTCAGCCGAACAATCCACTTTCCACCCTTCTTGTTGGCATCGTCCTCCCATACAGGACGGATGCCTTTCTTGAAAATGTGATAGTCGGAGACGGTGGGAAGGAGAGATGGGCGCTTGAGATGTGTGTATATCGACCAGAAACTCTCAACCGAGGATATAGACGCAAGGGGAACGGTCGACTTCTCATAGTCAGAGTACTTGGGTGTCGGGGGACGGTACCAGATCACCCAGGTAGACTTCAGAGCATGCTCCCTCTGGCCAGTCAAGGAGGAGGCTGAAGCCTTGGACTTGACTTCCGCTGCCGAATCCTGCTCCGAAACCGTCTCTCGCTTCTCCCCCAGCGCTTTGGACGAATTCAGGTCTGACGCACTGGTGCCAGGCGTCTTCGGAGTACCAAAGGACGCGAATGCGCCGGAACCCAAGCCGAATGCGGAGGAAGCGTTCGTAGAAGGAGAAGATACGCCACCCGAGAGGGGGGATAATGCATTGAAGGGATTCGATCGACCACCATGCGAGCTATCCGGGCCGAAACGCTTTGATGTGTGACCGCGGGGGAGATCAACTCTTGCGCCACCGTCCTTTCCGTCGGTTCCCGTCATGGACAGAGACAATTTGGCGGAACTGTAAGACACACGACACAGGTTAGTCTTGCGCCGAAGGGTATGGCTTGTAATGATAAAAACCCAGGACATACTTGGCCCTGCGAGTCCACAAGTTTGCATTATCCATGGCGCTCGTTAATCAGACCGTCGAAAAGCAAACGGTCATCAGAGAGAGAAAAAGGCGCCGCAACCAGATGCGAGGAGAAGCTGCTATCGCAGGGCAAAACGAGGACAGGCGGAAAAAAGAATCGGCAACAGCAAGTCCCAACGAAAGGCAGGAAACGGCCGGAAGATCTGAAAAACAAGAGAGGGCTAATGGGCGAAATCGATGCTAGGTCAGACAGATAAATAGAAGAAGTAAAAAAAAATCGTGATCGTGATCGTTAGTGTATGTATGTGTAAGTGTGCGAGAGTGTGTGCGGAGGGGGAAGAGGTGATGCGGGCTTCCTGTAAGGTAGGTAGGTAATAGGTCAAGTAGTAGGGTTGAGTTCGGTGCAATCGTAGTAGAGCAATAGCAGAGTGAAGGTAGGGTGTAAGTGCCTAGATGGTAGAAGTGGTGGTGGTGGTGGTGGTAGGTAGGTAAGTAGGTAGGTATACAGACTTGAGACTTGCGAGTCAAGCAGAATCATCACCACTCAAGGAACTCCAGGACCATTTCCAACGGCCCAAAATCCGCTGTTCATTGGCCTTTCACGTTTCCTTCGAGCTCTGCCGGTCCCCTCCTCTGAACATACAGCCAATCACCATCCGTCCCGCCCTTCTCCGCCCGCACCATCGTTTTTCCTGCTTTTTTCCCCTTCTTAAAGAAAATCCTCCTCTCTTTTTCCTCCTCTTCTTTTCTTCTTTTCAACCCAAGACCACCGACTCAAATCATCGCTGGCTGCGTATCGTTCTACCGCTTCCACTGCTCTGGCGATTCCGATGAGTGCGTCGAGATGAATTCTCTACAGAATCCCCGCGTCTAAAACCATCATCACGAGGGCTTTCCAGCTACCCATGATGCGGTGATGACCTGATCGACGGGACATTCCACCCTCTAGAATACCCATTTATTTACTATCATCCAATATGATTTGGTTCCAATTGCAGCAGGCTACGCTTTCTGAATCCACTCAGTGGTAACAAATAACGGTTCATGTTCGTTTGTAGAGCCGGTGCGTGTGTCCCTCTCCGTCCACCATCGTGGGCCACGTTGGCTTTTCCTGTTTGTCGTCCTCCTTGCATGCATGAAGAAGCACTCGTACTCTGGTAATCCGAGGTGCTCAACCGCCTTTATTCGGCTGTAATGGCCTGGCTGGTTGAGCGTGAGTTCAATGGCAAAGTCTGATTGTCGCAAGACGCCAAAATACTTCATAACTGCCTTTGTTTCTTCGTTTCTCTGTTGCTGACAAGGTCTTCACGTAGTATGTAACTTCTGCTTCCCCATTTTTACTGGATTCTCCTGGAGGTTCAACTCTCTACTTCTATGGCTGGTCCCTCTTTATCGTCTTTGCAACATGACGGAGCATAAACGTGCGGTTACCTCGTCTATTTTCCGCCAGACAAATGTCATGTACCGGGTCAAAAGAGTATAATCATCTCCCAATGTGTCTCTTAAGAGTAAATTGAGTCGAATTTAAGCTGAGTCTATACATTTGCCTGTCACGCAGACTCTCAATTCTCAATTCGTAATAGAAGGATATGTTAGCTAGCTCGCATCCTTAGATCCTGCGCATGCCACCCGTTAAACCGCAGAATTTCTCTCGCCTCTCCTCTTCCATTCAGAGCAGAGCAGGGGTGATCCGGAGCAGGATATTTGCCCATGGCTACCATAGAGCTTGTATGCGGCGCAAGAGCGCAAAATATGAACCTACGGTTCAGTAGGCTGTGCCGAAGGCTGTGGGTTCTCCTCCACGTCTTGTCTGACGCGCTTCGTCTCCCTGTCGCTTTGCGGAGCCGACGGAGCGGCTTTCCTTTTCTCTTTATCTTTCTGGTACTCTGCCCGACGGGCTTCCTTGTCCTTCTCCTTGCGCAGCGCTTTGGACTCAAATTCGTGCCAGTCACCCTCGATATTTTCCAACCTGCAACTGTTAAGTCATAGTCCAACAGAGAGAGATACTTAGCAAACTTACTCGATGGCTTGTTGCGGAGCTGGCTCCTCTGACACAAAATAGGAGTGTGTCAGCACTTCCTCCGCTGAGGGTCGCTTGGCAGGATCGTAACGGAAGATCTGAGAAACTAGGTCCAAAGCCGCTGGAGACAGTATTTCGCGGTATACGTCTTCAAAGACTCGCTTCTTGCGCTCCGTCGGCCGCATGAGCTCAAACCAGGGCATCTCCACAAGGTCAGGCCATTCAGCCCGAGTAGGCGTTCCAAGAGAGTTGTACAGCTTTTCAAGCTGACTGATTTCGCCCCCTTCTCCGGGGAAAACAGCCTTCTTTGTAAACAATTCGACAAACACACAGCCCGCGCTCCAAACGTCCACGGCAGGGCCGTATCTGGTCTCTCCGAGAAGAAGTTCTGGTGGTCGATACCAGATTGTAATCACACGGTTGGTGTAATCAAGTTGGCGGCTTTTGGAGAAAAATCGCGCCAAGCCGAAATCGGCGAACTTCAACAAGCCCCTATTGCTGATGAGGATATTCGCCGCCTTGATGTCGCGGTGCAGAACGCTCCGGTGGTGGAGGTAGTTCAAGCCTTCAAACATTTGCTTCGCGAGATCCTTCTTGTGGGCAGCGGTGAGACTGAAGGTAGGGTGATTGATGAGACCTGTGAGATCGTGCGAAAGGTATTCGAAGACCATAAAACACTCATTCCTCTCGACCATAACTTCGAGTAAACTGACCACGTTATGATTACGAAGGTGCTGGAGCAGCTTGATTTCTCGAACAGCCGTAACAGGGAACCCATCTTTCTCGCCTTCCATACGTATCTTTTTGAGGGCCACCTTCCGTTGGGTATAGACGTGTATTGCTTTAAAGACTTTTCCGTAGGTGCCAGCACCAATGACGGACTCGTTCCCTGGCTTTCGGTAATAAACGGAATCGGACTTCGCGTATTCTTCTGGAAGAGTAGGACGAGGCTTTGGTCGGGTCAATATTCGGGGTTGCTTCACGCCAGGAGAACGTTCCCGAGGACCGCGAGGTGGACGAGGGTCCTGCCGGCGATCATCTTTCCTGCCCTCATGTCGCTGGTCAAAGCGGCGATCTTCTTTTCGGTTGTCACGAATATCTCTAGGCTCACGAAAATCACGCGGATCTCGTCGAAAGTCTCTCCGATCACGTCTCCCTCTGTCCCGATCTCGATTTCGGTGCCGATCTCGGTCCCTGTCTCGATCGCGGCGGTCAAAACGTGGCTCAGGCTTGAACCGCGGCGGTGGACCAAGAGGCACTCTGCTGCGAGGAGGTTCAGCAACACGAGGTGGGGGTTCTCGAGCCTGCATCCTCTGTGCCAGATCTGGAACTGGCTTGGGAGCAGGGGCAGGTGTGGTCTTGGCTTTGAAGGCGAAGCTAAACTTGCCGCCTTTATTCGGCGTGGAATTGGTGTCGGATGGTTGTGTAGGTCCAGACATCTTTTGAAAATCCCCATTCTCGGAACCTGGTTTCGAACCTTGATCCACGCCTTGTCGATCTCTGCTCGGAGACCCGAAAGTTTCGTCTCTGTCTCCCTCACCTACCAAGCTCTGCTCTTCTGGCCCTGGGAGGGGAGCGGGACTTCGTGGAGGGGGCTCCGCATGAGTCGTATGAGGGCTGTGAGAGCCGCCGCGGCCGCGAGCGCTCCATTGGAAACTGTTAAAACGGCCTCGCCCGGATGGGCCAGTATTGTAGGATGAGTGACCAGAGCCAGAGAATCGCCGGTCGCGACCATGATTTTGGAAGTTTCCGCGATAACCTGAATGCCCACCACGGTAGGAAGGACCAGAATACGCTGGACCAGTCGGCGGTGCTTGACCTTGACTGTACTGCTCTTGCGAGCCGCCCTGTGAAGGATAACTGTTTTGACGATATGGAGAGGAATGTGCAGACCTGTTTGCACCGTACAGTTAGCCTTTGCACTAAATGTTGTCGTGGTCTAATTAGTGAAGAAAGAACTCACCCTTGCGGCCTAGTACAAGGAGATTGCCCACTCAACCCCCCACGTCCAGCAGGATGAGGTGACGTAGATTGAGGGGATCCCTGATAGGAAGTACTTGATGGGCCGTACTTCGGTGAGGTCGAGTATTGACTCGTGTCCACATGTGGTCGTGAGGGGTGAGAGCGCTGGTTATTATTGGCATTCAATGCCCGCTGTCCATGAAATGGTAACGTTTCACGCCCATTGGGATCTCCATCTGGAGGGACGCCGGTACTTTCAGCGTCGAAGCTGGGTATTGGTCGCGGGGGAGAGGGGGATCTGAAAGAATTGTCCATTGCAGACTGAATTGGTCTAGGATTCATTGTTGCGTCAATCCTCGAGCTGCGACGCGAGGTCGCTGAAAATCTTGAACCAGCTGAGTGAACGGAATGGCGAGAAGTCGATCGACGGCGATATTCTCGGTCAATGTCGCCTGCAGGCCCTGGGCCGCTAAACCGCTCTCGAGGATCCCTCTGTGACCTGGGACCACGTGGAGGTGAGTTGGAACCCTTGAAGCGATCCGATTCCTTCCTGCGCCGGTCTCTTCCTCTTCTAGGAGATCTTCGACGCGCCCTACCACGCCCCGGAAATCGTCCACGTTTTTTATGAGGGTAGCCTCGATCAAATTCGTCAAACCGCTCCGAAGGTGGACGGTGATGGATCGGGTCTTGTTGAGGTGGATAAGGTCCCCCTGGGGACGGACTCTGTGTTCTCTTTCGCTTGAATGGTGGAGGTGCAGATGGAGAATTGTCCCTTCGATAATCTCTTCCGGTCGCTCTCTCGGCTTCCAAAGGCTGAGGCTCGCCAAAACGATGATGATCTTGATTCTGCCGTTGTCTGGGCTCAGAGTACGGCAGACCGGATGAGCCACGAGGAGATGCGTTATTAGGAGAGATTTCACGATATGAACGAGGTCCTCCTAGCTCTGATTGGGGATGACCACGCGAAGGTGGCGGCGACCGTAACGGGGGGATAGGTGCGTTCGCTTTGGACCGGCGACGACGCTCTCTGTCGCGGAATCTGTCTTTCCCTCTATCACGGTTCGACCCTCGAGGCCTCTGCCTTCCTCTGTCCCTCTGATCTCTGGTGTCGATGGGGGCGCTCCACTGGTCTCTCAACAGCGGACTGTTACGGGACTCAGCCATGAAAATTTCTCGAGGTGCATCTGGTTATAAAAAATAGGTATAGTATGAAAAAGGCAGTGGGCATGGGATGAACCCGCCGACTGGAGAACGGATGAATTAGCGTGTGAGTGTGATCGTAGGAGATTCCGGTGGAGCCTTGTCCTTCGTCTAGTCAATTCGGAGCGTGTGTCGGCCGCGTTCACTTTTGGTAAGTCTTGTCGGGCGGGAAAGCATGAACGGGTGATGCGGAGGAGTGGTTTTTCCGAGGTGGGAAGGGCCTGGTGGGAGTATGTCGCTGTGAGTTCGCAGTGACAAGAATTAAAAAACAGAACCAAAAAGAACGAAGGGAACATGAGAACTCAGTCAAAGATAAGGATCAGTGGGGGAAGCCTGCGTGGAAAATCCCCTGAGAGAAGACGCACCTGGGTTTTCGCTCAAACAAAAAGGCCACACCTCAAAACTATGTGACTTGTGAACAGTAACTGTCACGCCGACAAGTGAGGATACTGGCTCTACTAGTTGTTCATCTATGCGGTAAGGTGCTGGCAAGTCGTTCAAGCCATCATGTGTACGCCTGACGGAACATAGATAGCACCACTGGACTGGACGAGTCGACAGGCTAATACTCCGCTGTTCCCACAGTTGAGCTTCCACTGCCGTGTTCGCCTGCCACACTGTCGGATCTACTACGAAGGTCGCTCGAGAACCCTGGCCCAAGCAGAGGGCGATAGGAGACCGAACCGGCACAAGTACAATGCTGCTGCCACGGGTTCTGCTCACTCAGCTTGGCTAGCATGGAACGCTGTCCTTCGATGGAGAAGCGCCCATTTAAGCCTCATGTCTGGCCTCGGTACCATCTGCTAAAAAATAGTGCAGACTGGAGATCGTTGACTGCCCTGTTTCTCTCACTCTTTGCTTTTTCCGTTTCTTATCTCTTCCTTAAGCAATCTCGAAGAAGGTGGTGTCCGAGCTGATGCTCGTGCCTCATTCTTCCACAAATGCTCAGATTCCAGTTTCGTTTCCGCGCTGGCTCAAGAGCCCCTTGCCTGCGTAAGGCAACTTTTGTTGCTCCTTGGTCGGGAAAAAAGCGAACATCTACGGCAAGCAAAAGACAAGCAACAGACAGCATGACCAGGGAGACGCTCAAGGACGTTTAGGACTAATCCCGTCAACGAAGCCTGAGTGCGAGACCATGGTCTCCCTGGTTTTGTTAGTACTCGACCATCAGCCTAAGCTGCAGTTGAACCCCTAATTATAGTGGTTTCTAATCCGCTGTAACCTGTATGCGCGCAGTGGACGAGACATCTTTGAGCTGTGCCCAGAAGGTACCGCCTGTCCGGAACTTCATATCGCTCCACAAAATGGGTACACCAACAGGGTGATACTCGTCTTTGCTGTAGACATCTACCCAAGAACGACAAAAGCACCCAAGCATGTCGACATATCACCTAGGTGATCCGTTTTTTACTGCGAAAATTCCCATGTTGGACAACTTCAGTCGACGCTGGTAAACCAGAATTTGAAGGTATGTAGGACGCTCAATATACTCAGCCAGGTTCCTTCTCACTCCGTGAGACTGTCGGAGGACCATATCTGTGAGCCAGTCTCTGTACTAGCAGTCCTCACAGCTTCAATGCAATCATGTGAGAAGCGTACCTGGTGGGTAATTCCTGAAACGGAGTTGAGCTTCTTGCATGCGGAACTGAGAGATAAAATCAAGAACGAGAACATGCGATTGCCGTAGAAACTTTAGTCCTCAAGTCTTGCTTCGTGGTGTTGATATGCGGGAACAACGGACATGGTGGGCTTGGTCAGGGTAGTGCCGAGGACTGCCCGGCTGGCGACCATCGACCATCCAAATGTGACAAGCATCAGAAAAAAGTACAGTAGCGCCCTCACACTCTGATCCAAAATCTATCTTATGGTGATATGTCATATCTTGGGACCTATTGGCAAGTATACGAGATGATGGCTGATGGTGTCCGTGGGAGAACGTCAAGTTGTGGCTTCTGTTCCTGTCCGGACTTGCGGAGACAAGAAACGCCGCTCCGATGGCACGTGATTTGACTCATTATCTCCCCTCCAACAGCGTTTGACTCCTGGAGAATCATCGAGTACTTGTCATTTTAACAGGGCTAGGTAACTTCGTTCAACAGATGAATCTTACATGGTGCTATTTTGAAGTATCGAGTACTACTTACATTGCCCGCTTTGAAAGAGCGATACCGTATCTACACTGACAGAAACCCCCGGAACCATCCACGAAGCTGCCTCGAATTCCCCAATCTTAAGTCATCACCCACCTGCTTTGAACATAACAGGCCCGCCCCATTGTACCTCAGTCATACAGTCATTCAGCCATCCAGTCATTTCACGTTCACGATCTGCATCCAAGGCAAGTTCGCAAACTCCTTCATGATCTCCTCATGCCACCTGTATGGCGACGCTTCCTCCTTCGGCTCAGGCTTATCAGATAGAATAATATCCACATACATACGCCTCATGTCAAGGTTCCGGTCCTTGATCTCTCTCAAAACCAGCTCGTCTGGCCGCTGGAATTTGACATTTCTTGCCATTCGGCCGTATCCTTCCCACTGTAGAGAACCAACCTCATTGGGCGGCACGCCGAAAACAAACAAACCCGCTTCATGTGCCGGGGGAGTATACTGCCAGCGCACGTATGCCTTGAGCGTCTCGTAATGCGTAGTCAATGCGCGGTCCCTGAGTACATCCCACAGCAGAGTCAGGCTGGGCTGGGCCATGAGCAGGCGTCTCATGCTACCTTGCTTCTTCCTCGCGCCACTGTCAGTGAAGAGCATATCCAGCTGCACCATGAAATAGGCTGCGAGGAATAGGTCATTGTCAGTCCACAGTGTCTTCTTTCTGATTGTCCAGGTCCGGCGGCTGTTGTCCCGAATGTCCATCAAGAACCAGAGCTTCTTCACAACCGTAGCACATCTGTCGGGAAGTTTCCAGCCCATGTCAGCCATGCGGTCCATGATGTCCTTGACGACTGCCTCACGGTACAGGAGCATCTTCAGCCACCGGACTGATGGAATGAGGTAAGTTACATCGTTCAATTTCACACCGGGTGGCACCGAATTTCGGTCACAAAGCCTATTGTAGCAAAGGAACGGGAATGTCCACAGTGATTCAGGCGCTTTCTGTGCCGCCTTACGCATGACGATTATTGCCAGAACGCTCCTCACAAATTCATGAACACGCTTGCAGGTAAGATGCAAATTGATTACATCCTCTATTTCAAGATGATCAAAGACCAAGAACACCATACACGGGTGGCAAATGAGGGTCTTGAGCATGTTGTAAGTATTGCGCCTGCTGCTTTTGCTTCGGTTGCGAGGACGCTGCGCGGCGTTGTTTGAGGTTTGCGCTGCGGTAATCGGGGTGGCCGAAGGTTGTGTAGTGTCTGGGCCATTGGATGCAGGTCTATGCCCGTCGTTAGGAGGCTGAAGCGCGATATGCGGTTGGGGAAGCAGACGTCTGTGTCCGTTCTCCTCGGGTACGGTCCTCCGGATGTCCGTATGGTCAACTTGATTTGCAAGGACCTCCTCAGGCGCAGGAGACTCGGTCTTGATTTGGGGTGTCTTGCCCGACTGACGTCGAGATCCAGCAGTCTTATCGAGAGTCTTATTTTTTTTCACTGGCATATTATTTGCGGGCATGTTCACATTCCTTTCCACTATAGTCCTGGCCGGTGGAAGATATGTGTCTTGAGGCTGCTGCCCGTTGCGCTGCATAGCCGCTGGCAAGACCGCTCGGTTTGGAGGAGGCATGTTTGCGTTCAAACCAGCCATTGTTGCTGCGTTAGGATGATTTCTGTTAAGGGGTTGTTGAACGTGGAATTGGCCAGCTTCCTGTGGCATCATATGTCCATTAGGAGGACAATGACACTGAGGTGCTCTAGCAGCTTGAGCGGCTTGGGCAGGAATACCAGGTGCAACAGCAGGATAGGGGACACCAGGTGCCGCCGTAGGCGCCGGTACATTGGGTATGTTCTGCTGAACAGGCAACATCGGAAATGGGTGAAATACGCCGTTGAATGTCGCAGGAGGTATGACAGGTGCATAGACACCTTGATTCGTTATCTGCACCAATGGCGGGACGGCCTGACGTCCATGCTGCGGTGGTCCTCTCATCAAGATAAGGTCTTGGGGAGCCACACCTGCAAGGATCTGCTGTCTGATCAGATATGCCTGCAGCGCCTCCTGGCCCGTCAAAGCAACTCGCTGTGCTGCGGCTGGATTGGCGTTCCAATAGGGGCCCGCTTGCATTGCCGGCACGGCAGCATTCGCTGGTTGCTGTGGAACGTTTTGAGGTATCTGCATCCTACCACCTGCCTGGGCCAACGTCGTGTTCTGACGAGGACGAGGATTGGCATTTGCGGGCACACCCGCGCTATTCTGTGCTTGGTAGGTACCCTGGTCGTTTTGTGTCTGCATGTTCGTGTTTGATGGCTGCCCCGTGCCTGCTGCGCGCTCCCCATACCCCCTGGAGAGGAGAATCAGAGCTTCGCCGGCCTCCAACTCATCAGGAGTGCGTTCTGGTCTGGTAGGTGCTTTGGACTGTTTGCGGTCCGCTAAAGGGTACCTGTTGTTAGCAGTAATCCTTTTCCCGCTTGCATGAGCGATTGGAGTCAACTCACTGTGAATAGTTCGTGCCATTGACGTTTACTCCCAAACAGTCGGGTGCGATGAAGGAAAAGACAGACTTGTTGTTGGAAATGAACACTATCTACAGGAAATGCCGAGCAAAGATACTGACTCGAAGAAAATGTCTGTTAAGAGATACGGAGAATGGGTAAGGGCGCGTCAAGAGGAGAGTGATAAACAAGAAAGAGATGTAAACAAAGGACTCGAGATCATCGTGTAGTGAATTTGACACGCGCGTTGAAAGTGAATATCCAAAACACTACCACCTGACTAAGACCAGCGGTCCAAAGCACGAGCTTGAGCTCTCACTACTGCGTCACCACAGTAGAAGATGGAGATCTCCGTTGAGATTCACCTTCCAACCGAGGGTTGTTAGGCATAAAATGGGCCATGGACAGTTTCAGCGGGACAGTTGTCATTTCAAGAATATGAGTATCCATCAGAAATTTGTAGCAATGACCATATAGTATGCTGAATAAGTGGTAGACAAAGTCAGTTCCTGAACTTCCAAAGTGATTGTAGTGTTGAATCAATCAAACACGCCACTCAAGTGACTTGGTCCGGGTCCAACATCCAGGATATGGTATATAGGACGCCTAGATGTTAGTGAGGGCCTGCACTTCCGTCTTCTATTTGTTTTTCGTCCTGTCACCAATCTGCGTCCTCTAGCTCCGCATAAATAAACCAAAATTCGTCAAATGCCTCGAAGATCCCGACCAACAAAGGATGGAAGAGAGAGATTATACATAGTATTTGCATATGCAAAGATGAAAAGATCTTTTGCGTATCATGAGAAAAGCAGAACTCCTTGTTCGCGACATCATCCAGAAAACAAAAAGCCAACACCCGACGACCTGTTGAAAGGTAACCACCATAACTCCTTATGCAAATCATGAATGTCATCCACTGTTAAAACGGGGTAACAAGTCTTTAAACACAGATATTTTGAGTCAGTATAAGCGTCACTTTCTATTGAGGAGCGTCAAGAACTCTTCCCGGGTCTTCGCGCTGGACCGCATGCAACCAAGCATACAGCTGGTTGTCGTGGTGCTGCTGGTCTTCTGGACACCACGCATCACCATACAAAGGTGGGAAGATTCCATAACGACACCAACGCCGCGGGGCTTCAGGACCTCCGAGATGGCGAGGGCGACTTGCTTGGTGAGACGTTCTTGCACCTGGAGTCTCCGGGAGAACATCTCTGCCAGCCGGGCTAGCTTAGAGAGACCAAGGACCCGACGGTCAGGGATGTATCCAATGTGCATCTGCATCCCAACGAATTTCATCAGTGGGTATATTCCGAAGGACATGGATGCTATTCTTACCTTTCCAGTAAAAGGTACCATGTGATGTTCGCAAAGGGAGAACACCTCAATATCCTTGACAATGACCAGCTCATCGTGGTCCTCATGGAAAACTGCTCCATTGACAAGATCCCTGACATTTTCTTCGTAGCCTTTGGTGAAGTAGAGCATGGCCTTGGCATATCTCTCGGGGGTCCCCCGCAGACCTTCTCTTTCCGGGTCCTCTCCAATGCATTCAAATATGGTTCTTACAGCACCTGCAAGTTTCTGAATGCGCTCTTCGGTTTGCTCAGGGGTAGATTCCAATCGTTCTCTCGTGCCGGGGCCTATTCACAAAGTCAATTAGAACAGCGAACTAAAAGCCAAGATCACGACAGTGACTCACAAGGCCAACTCAACCCGTCGAAGTCAATTGGAGGATTCGAAGTGTACGGGCTAGATGGTCGACTGGCACTAGCCGGAGGGGTTAAAGCGCCGCCCTCATCTCTGGGGTCCCGCGGGGGATCGCTCAAGGTAGGCCTGGATGAATGGGATGAGCTTTGTTCTTTTTGGTCGACAAGATCTAATCTACCTCGCAATGCCTGAATCCCGAGCAGCTCCATTATATGTTTCGGCAGCATCACTGACACGACGAGTTTCTATCTCCGGCAAGTTGAACTCAGCGGGGATGCGAGGAGCAAACGAGGAGCGGATGGATGAGTTTAGACTCTCGCGCTCACGAGCATCACGAACGCCAGTGGTATTGGAAGGGTGAAGAGGAGAGCTACCATTCAAAAGGTGAGACGGAATAGCAGACATAGGCTTTGGGCCTTGAGGAGGAGATCCGGAGCCCATGGCTGATCCTGGAGGTAATCAGAATACGGAGGTGGAGGGGCGATAGGGAGGGTGAGATTTGTAGTGGTAAGAGGATCGGCCGGACGGCGAATTGATCACAGAATCAATCAGACGAGTAACCAGATCGAGCTCTCAAAACAAGAGAATAGAGGACGTTCTAGATTGAACAAACAAGCAGCGAAAGAATAATCATCATTTATTTCGAGGAGAGGAAGAGGGGGGCAAGTTTTATTCAACGGAGGTCGGCGTTTTGATTTAGCTTATATCTAATTCTTTCTTTCGGAGCAGACTGGACCCCTCCGAAAGTCGTCCAACGCCGATCTGATTTCATCGCGCCTCACACCGCCTGACCCGCAGGACAAAATTATTGGTGCATTAACAACCGTTGGAGAGCTGACCTGCAGGCGGGGGGTTTGGGCTAGTCCCAGTCTGGAGTAGTTCAGGCAAAATAAGTGGCCTGAGGCGACTTTACATCCTGAGCTGATTACTTTGATTATCCCACTCAATCGCTCACAGAATTAGTTGAGTCATCGCCGGTGACGAGCAATGACAGTCATTGTATTGCCTCCAATGGAGTCTTAAATAATGTGCTTTTGCCAGGAACTCTGTGAGATGGAAATGAAACATCGAGTTCCTGTCCTGAATCTAATTCAACTATATATGAAGTGTAATCTACCATGCATGGATGGTCCTACTGCAGTAGCCCTGGCGTTCCCTGGTACATGCATCCAGCTATATAAGCGGCAATCGTTGTTATCTTCAATGATGAGAAGCCAAATATACTAGAAGCATAGGGATACGAGAGTGACGGGAGAAGACTGTTCATCTCTTTTACGCTTTGGCTTGACCTGGTATTTGGTCCGCAATCCTTATCTATGATAGAGGCATATAACAGTTCTATATTTATTCTGCCACAGACGATCAACTACCTGCGGAGGTACGAGAAAGAGAATGGCACCAAGACTCGTCCTGACAGGGGCTGGCGGATAAGTCCAACATTTGGTTGTTTTTCTGTTTGTTTTCACTATGATTTCAATCATTGAAAGGAACCTACCGGGTACATCTCAGCTTCTTCTTCCACTCCTAAACATTTCACTCTTCATATTTTAACAATTGCACTACTATGCGTAGCCATGCTGTATACTGCAATAATGTAATTGACTAGACCACACCGTACAGGTATCAATATTTTCGAGATCATCCTCCTTCAACTCTCCAAAATCAAGGTTCCAGCTCCTCGGTTGGCACATCCTCCAAATCCTTGCCAACAATCGCATCGGCGATCTTCCATACCTGGAGCAGATTGTCCTCTGCAGCGGAGCAAAGAACCCACGGATCGTTGAGATTCCAACTGAAGTCAGAAATGCGGTTGGTATGCCCGCCGTGCTGGAAGAGACTGCAAGCGAAATTAGTACCGAATACAAGAACGACGAAAAAGATGCTAGATTGACATACAGCTCTGGTGGGCCGTCTTGGGCATCTTCAGGAGTCTGTTCCTCGCCCGCCCTACTGAGGTCCCAGAAAGCGATCTTACGGTCATAGCTCGCACTGGCTAGAACCGCTTCTTCGAACGGATGCCACGAGATTGAGGTAACCGAGTCAGTGTGACCTTCCAACGAGTGTAGTTTAGTTTTCAAGTTTCGCAGATCCCAAAGACCTATCGTCTTATCGGCAGACCCGGTTGCCAGAACAGTCTCGGCGGCGGGATTGAAAGCAATGGCATTGATTGCATCGCGGTGTTGACCCTCTGCAGATGCAGCTGCACGAGTCGTCTCTGCTTCTCGAATGTCGAGAATCTGAAGAGTGATGTCATCGGATACGGTGCCAATAAGGGACGAGTGAAGAGGATGATACTGAACGTCATTGACGATGGACGAATGATGAGTGTAAGTTCTGGAAGGCTTCAGTAGCTTGTTGCTCTTTGAGTACGTCGTCAAATCCCTGTGTCAAATGATCAGTTATCAGTGCAAGCAGAGTGAATACAAATTTCTTACCAGATTCGGACTGTCTTGTCCTCGCTACCGGTAACTAGTTGTCCCACAGTATGCGGACTCCAACTGAGACCGAATCCCTCTTTCGTATGGCCGATGAGCTCCATCTGAGGGTTGACTTGGCCCGTTGGCAGACTCGGGTGTTTCGAGCGATCCCAGACCATGACCCTGCCGTCTGTGCACATGGTAGCGATGATGTTGGGGTTTTGTGGCTGATACCGAGCCTTGTTCACTTCACCCTTGTGATCAATCTTCTGCACAATGTTGAACTTGATTTCCATAGGCGCCTTCTTAGAGCTGCCGCCATACCCTCCGATCTCCCCGCGCTCCTCATCGTAGTCCTCTGGATTGGGAGCAGATGGATTGGGAAGTTGGACATGAGCAATTTGCAAATAATTTTGCGCATCGCTAGAAGTGTGTGTGCCGATCAGTAGGCGATGAGTAGAATACGGTTTATCCGGGACCCTGCAGCCGAGTCAGTCTATTGTTGCGCACGAAGCAGATGAACGATGAACATACTCTTGTTTATCAGGAAGCCATTGTGTTGTGAGTGTGGGCCATTCTAGCGCTGTGCTGAGGATCATGTCATAAAGAAAAGGTGCGTTCTTCTTCCATGTTTTGTATTCTGATCAAGGTCCGCATTAGACACCACGAAAGCGACGCCACACAACAAGGTCGATATAGAATACCTTCGTTGATAATCTTCTCCTCCGTACGCTCTTCTTCCTGCTCCTCATGCTCGTCAACAACAGCTGCGACGAAAGATGTCAGTGATATCGCACAAAAAAAGTTGGTACGGAGGGTGTACCGTCGTCGTAGAGCTCCATGATGTCCCGTGGGTCCAGGGATAATGTGCACTAAATAGGCTCCAGAGGCCAGATAGACTAAGTCGGCCTGGAATAACAGGGTGATTGGCAAGGTATAGGAGCTTCAATGGCGGTGCAGCAGAGCTTTGACTTGTGCATCGAGAGCTCTCACTTGAGAAACGCGACCTTCCCGTCGGCAGCGCGTTAATTGGCGCCGTAGTCAGCCATTCCATTATAGGAATAGCGGCTTGGCAGGATTGCCTCGGAGCGGCTCTAAAGGTCGCAAAGCGGTCACTTGGACGAGTCACTGCTTCAGATTCATATCATCACATTTTTGAACTGCTATTCCTGCAGAAGGCGCCTCAGCCGCCTATTTCACTTTTCTAAGCTTCCTGGGCTAGTCATTTTCTTTTTCCTTTTCGTCTTTGTGTCTTACATCCCCTGAAGGTACCCAGTCGTTCATTTTTTACCTACGACTATATTACCATTCAGTGAATGGTTTGCCTCCGAGCTTGGGTTCTTCATTGAGTCTTGACGACCAGTTACGACGACCACGACGACGACAGTCTACGACGCTGCCGCGCCTGATTTGACCGACCAGCTTCATTCTTATTAGAATATACTCTGCATTCATTCGCCATGGGTGTTCCCAAGTTCTTCCGCTGGCTCAGCGAGCGCTACCCCACGATCTCCCTGTTGATCGCGGAAAATCGGATACCTGAATTCGATGCGCTGTATCTCGACATGAACGGTATTATTCATAATTGTACACATAAAGACAGCGACTCTCCCACGTTTCGCATGACGGAGGATAAGATGTTTATAGCGATCTTCAACTATATCGAGCATCTGTACGGCAAGATCAAGCCAAGGAAATTGTTCTTCATGGCAGTTGACGGTGTCGCTCCTCGCGCGAAGATGAATCAACAGCGTGCGAGACGGTTTAGAACAGCTCTAGATGCTGAGGTTGCCAAGGAGAAGGCCATCAGTCAAGGAATCGAGATGCCGAAAGAAGATCCATTCGACAGCAACTGCATCACTCCCGGTACGGAGTTCATGGCGAAGTTGACGCAACAATTGAAGTATTTCATCAGCAAGAAGATTTCGGAAGACAAAGATTGGCAAGGGGTAGATATTGTGCTTTCGGGCCATGAGGTACCGGGAGAGGGTGAACATAAAATCATGGAGTATATCCGGCATGCGAAAGCACAGCCAGGGTATGATCCCAACATCCGTCACTGTCTCTATGGTCTTGATGCGGACTTGATCATGTTGGGTCTTCTCAGTCATGATCCTCATTTCTGTCTCCTTCGTGAGGAGGTGACATTTGGCCGCCAAATCCAGAAGAAGCCTAAGGAACTTGAGCACCAAAACTTCTTCCTCTTGCATCTTTGTATGGTTCGGGAATATCTGGAATTGGAGTTTCAGGAATTGGAGCAGGAAGGAGTTCTGGGTTTTCCCTTTGATATGGAAAGAGTCATCGACGACTTCATCCTGATGGCTTTCTTCGTTGGAAACGATTTCTTGCCTAATCTTCCTAATCTGCACATTAACGAGGGAGCCCTCTCGCTAATGTTCAAGATCTACAAGGAGGTCTTGCCAAAAATGGGTGGATATGTCAACGAGCAAGGTGTCATCAATTTGGAGCGCCTTGGTATGCTTATTGAAGCTTTGAGTGATGTTGAGTTTCGCTTTTTTGAAGCCGAATACTCTGACGCGAGGTGGATCAACGCCAAGAGGAATGGCGCTGAGAACGGTTACGAGCCCGAAGAGAAGCCAAAGGGCTTGACTCTCACGCCAGCCCAGAAGGAGCTTTTTAAAGAAATCAAAAAGTATGTTTTGAACAGGCCTGAGAAGGCATTAGGTTCAAAACCTCTAGATCTTCCGCCCACACTACCGGCTCGTGATCGCAAGTTTGTGGAACAACTTGCAGACGACCTCCGACTACCGTGGACCACAGTTGCGGACGAACATGGAGACCGATTCATCAGACTTCAACTTCCTGCCAACGAGGATGACGACAGTGAGGAGGAGGAAGATGAAGAGGCGTCTATGGCCGTCCAGCGTGTTATTCGGAGATACGACAATGCAAAGGTCCAGGAGATTTCGCCCGAGGAAGCTCAGCAAGCTGCAGAGAAGAAGTACGAGGAGAAATTCCAAGACTGGAAAGACAAATATTACATGAGCAAATTCGGCTGGGGTCTCGACAATCAGGAGGAAATGCAGAAGTTGACGGAAAATTATGTGCAAGGTCTTCAATGGGTTCTGTATTATTATTACAGAGGCATTGCATCTTGGCCATGGTTCTTCAAGTATCATTATGCGCCTATGATTTCTGGTACGTGCTGGCTATTCATCTAGCGTCCTCCCTTTCCTGATCATGATTTTCTCGAGCATCTCATCGTTTGCTGACCATGACTAGATGTGAACAAGGGTCTGAAGGCCGACATGAAATTTAAACTGGGTCAACCGTTCAAGCCTTATGAGCAGCTCATGGGTGTCTTACCTGACCGAAGCAAGCAAATTGTGCCGGCAGCGTTTCGGGACTTGATGACGTCCCCAGAATCTCCGATCATCGACTTCTATCCACGTGATTTTGAATTGGATATGAACGGCAAAAAGATGGAATGGGAGGCTGTTGTCAAGATTCCATTCATTGATGAACGTCGCCTTTTGGAAGCTCTTGCCACCAGAGAGCACCTTTTGACTGCGGAAGAAAAAGCACGAAATGGGTTTGGGGTTAGTCTCAAGTTTACATACTCACCGGAAGTGAACTTCACCTACCCCTCGTCTCTCCCTGGTGTCTTCCCTGATATCCCCAGCTGCCATTGCATCGAGAACATCTTTGATCTGCCTACTATGGATGGCTTGGAACCTTATGTTGGCTTGGTCGAGGGTGTCCAGCTGGGAGCTGCTGCATTGGCTGGTTTCCCAAGTTTGAAGACTCTACCTCATGTAGGCCAGCTTGGTTTCCACGGCGTGTGCGTTTTCCAACAGGAAAGTCGCAACGAGAGTATGGTTATCACGGTCCTCGATCCGGGAAGCAGATCGAGTATTGAGCTGGCCAAGCAGAAGCTTGGGAAGCGTGTCTTTGTGGGCTATCCTTTTCTGCAGGAAGCCCTTGTCATCCGTGTATCGGATGAGCTGTTCGATTATCTCCTTCCGGAAGGAGAGAATCACGTGATCCCCATTCCTCACACTGAGGCCCAGATCGATCAGTGGAAGAAAAAGGCGGATAAGATTGAAGGGATTTACAGCCGCAGACTTGGCACTATCATTGGTCCCGTTGAGTCGATGGTGCACGTTCAACTTCTCAAGGGCCTGATCAAAACGGACGAGGGTGCTACGATCAAGGAATTCGCCGATATTCCGGGTCAGGAAACCGATTATGCGCTACAGGTCGTCGTAGACGACGTTATCAATCCGGATGAGCGCTTCATCGAACGTGATGCGCTGCCCATTGAAAAGGAATTCCCGGAAGGCTCGCGTGCCTTTTTCTTAGGGGATTTCAATTATGGTAGACCGGTGCACATTACAGGACACGAAGACGGCAAGGTTAATGGGTTGATTGCTGCAATCAAGGGCCGTGAGCCGGAGTTTGGAAAAGATCGCGCTAGAGAAGCGGAGAGGCTGTGTCCCTATATGCCCTCATTTGCCATTGCTCGCAGCCTACGACTGAATCCATTGGTATTGGCAAAGATCACCTCCTCGTTCTCTGTCGACATCGAGGGACAGCGCGTCAATCTGGGTCTGAATCTCAAGTTCGAAGCGAGAAAACAGAAAGTTCTTGGCTACTCCCGTCGCGGGGAGTCTGGCTGGGAATTCAGTCCGAAGGCAGTCGATCTTCTCCAGCAGTACATGATTAAATTCCCAGAATTCATTGCTGGTATCCAGCGTAACCCTCAGAAGGACCGTTACCAGCCGACAGATTTCTACCCGGAGGACGTTGCACTTGTGAAGATGAAGGAAATCAGAGATTGGCTGAAAGCAATGGAAGCCAAGAATTTCGAGAGGGTTCCTCTTGAGGCTGAGCAGTTGGATTCTGATGTTGTGAAGTTGATTGAACAGGATGCGGATGAACTCATGCAGAATCAACCTCCGATGCAGCCTAAGAAGATCAGAGGTGTCCCTCGAAGCGCGCTTCTGCGGCCTTCGGACGTCGAGCAGCGTTTGCAGAATCAATCTTTCAAGCTCGGAGATCGTGTGGTCTATGCTCAAGATTCTGGCAAGGTGCCCATTGCCACTCGAGGAACAGTTGTCGGCCTCACTCGGACGCCCCGAGCAATGTTGCTTGACGTCGTCTTCGATGTTTCCTTCATGAGCGGTACCACTCTGGGAGACCGCTGCTCGCCATTCCGCGGCCAAACGGTCTTGGCATCATCCGTTCTCAATGTTTCCTATCGTCAATTATCCGCCAGCACGCGGGCTGCCGCCAGTCAACAGACACAGAGCCAAGCTACGCCTTTGACCGTAGCAGGATACGGCACTCCGCTTGGTCCTAATGGGCAGGGCCAGCTGAAGGAGGCTCCGGCTCCTCCTCCATTGACCAATTACCGTGGTGCTATCTCGGGCTTGGGTAACACGCGAGGAAACGGTGCTCCTCATAGAGGACGTGGAGGTCGCGGTGCCGCGAACGGAGGATCGCCGCAGACTGCTTTACCGTTCCGCCCCCATCCCAGCAGCGGTGACGGCAGTGACCAACGCGGTGGCAGGGGTCGTGGAGGCATGTACCGCACTCGTGCAGGATATGTATCCGTGGATAACAGCGACCCGGAGGCAGGTGTGGTCAAGAACAACCGTCACTTCCGGCCCCAGAATTACTCGCAGGTGCCTCCTCCCCAAGGATTGAATCGTGGCAGTGGACGTGGGGGCCGCGGCGGTTTCCGCGGGTCGGACAGAGGAAACGGGTCCAGAGGAAGGGGTAATTACCGAGGAAGAGGTGCAGCTGTTACAAACTCTGAGTAAACGATGTGTTACGGGTGCTTCAGTTGGACACTTGGACTTCTAGTATGGTATCATACCCTTGTGGCATGGTTGGTGTTGACGGTAACCTGTCTGTCAATTGACTGGCTTTGTGGCATAAGACATAGAACCATAGATGAATCTACCATGGAGAAAGCTCCTCTGTATCATTATCAGACGTTCAGCGAACTAACGTTCTTTTGTACTTAAGTCTGATAGTTTATCCTCTGTTTAAGCATTCTTCCCGGCGCCCCGCACGGTAAATCCGCACTGAGGTGGAGAAATATCCGCACTCCCACCGAGGACGATCAACCACCGGATATGGAGTATCTTTGGAGAAGGTCTTTGATGCGGGGGTGGTATGCAAGACGACGCATTGCGTCCATCATTGCCAATCCCCTTCATTCAGCCGAACCATCTATTTTCTGTAATCATCAGTATTGTATTCCTTGAAAAGCATACAGACATGGCGTCTGAAACCACCCGCCTCCCCACCTTCGACAACCTCACCATCGACCCCTCAGGGCCTCCAGGGAACGCATGGGGCCTATTCGGCAAGGATAACGAGCTGGGGATGCTGAACCTGCTCACTCCCGAAACAGTGCGCAGGGCAGCAGCAGAGGAGATTCGCGACGGGGTACGATTCTCGCTTGATCTGCCACTTGATCGAATCAAGAATCCGAGTTTCGGGCGCAAGCCGTTTGCGCGGGAGTTGGTGAATAAGGCGCCGCGGATTGTGAATGATGACATCCTTGTCTTTAATACGCAGTGTAGTACGCAGTGGGATGGATTTAGGCATTATGGTAATATCAATATGCTGATCATCTGATGCGAGTAGAGGAAGTGGCTGATAGACGCACTGCGCGGTAGGGAACCATACACACAAGTGTTGGTTTAACGGGCATTCACTGGAGGATTTGAAAATCTCCCCTGTGATCGGGATTGACGGTAAGTCTGCCTATACGACCTGGCTACTTCCAACTCACAGCTCCAGCATGGGTCAAGCACGGCGGGATCGTCGGCAGAGGCGTCCTAGTCGACTACGCCTCGTGGGCAACGAAGAACTCCATCCCCCTCAGCCCCTTCACCACAACCAAGATCCCCCTCTCAGCAATCAAGCAGATCGTCAGAGAGAACGACATCCACTTCCGCCCCGGCGACATCCTCTTCCTCCGCACAGGCTTCACACCCGCCTACGACAAGCTCTCCCCGGACGAAGAACTGGCCATTGCCCAGCGCGAAACACCTCAATTCGCAGGTCTCGAGGCCGGAGAGGCTACTCTCCGCTGGCTGTGGGAGAATCAGTTCGCTGCCGTAGCGAGTGACTCGCCTAGTTTTGAGCCTTCGCCCATCGCGGGCCCTGACGGCCCGCCGGAGTTTCAGCTGCATCAGTGGTTGCTGGCGGGCTGGGGGATGCCTATTGGGGAGTATTTTGATCTCGAGGGAGTGGCGGAGTATTGTGCGAAGATGAAGCGGTGGAGTTTCTTCTTGTCGAGTGTGCCGTTGAAGGTGAGTCAGTGTGATGCTGTGCTTTTTACTCGTGTGGGTGAGTTGGTTGTACTGACGAGGTTGTTGTATATCTACAGGTTCCTGGAGGCGTAGCGAGTCCTCCTAATGCGGTGGCTATCTTTTAGTCATTTTAATATGTACAGTCAAATTTCATGGAAGTCTTGCTGCTATTAGTCTGGTTGCTCATTGTTCAATGTTCATGTCCATTCAACAACATCGTCTGCATTCAAAATCAAACTTGCAAAGAAGAGTGGCTCTCTTATGAACTCCTCAGCTCGAATAAACTCATCTGTTGTATGTGCTCGGTTGAGATTGTGAACCAAGTTAATGGGAGTGAATCTGTAAATGTTCTTGGTCAAAGCCCAGAAAAACTTGGTGTCGGTGTTGGCTGGCATCAAGTATGGAGTAACAATAACCTGCTCATCTTTATCCAATGGCTTGAGAGTGTTCTTGATGGTGCCAGCCAAGACTCGGAAAGATTCAGCATCGGTGGGAGAAACTGGTGCTGGTTCCAGAGCGTCGACGCCAAATAAGCTGATCTTTCGCCGTTCTGGTGAATCATATGATGAGTGGAAGCCCTCGAATACCATGCCGTGCTTTTGAGCAATTGGTTTGATCAAGTTCTCATAGTGTTCTTCGACTTGGGCGATCGAAGTCTCAACGGCCAGTCGTAGATTGACAATTGTCGATGCTAACTCCGGAATGGCGTTGACCTTGACGCCGCCATTGACCTTGGCAACAGATTGACTTGTTCTGAAATAATATCGCAAATTATCCAAATCTTGGGCCAGTTGCTGTTGAGCTTTGCTGTCGCCTTGAGCCACCTTGCTGAGTTTATTTCGAATGGCCATGGGGAAGCTGGACTCTGCAGCATGGACAGCTGCGCATTCCAAGTAGCCAAACATTGGATTCTTGCTCGTAACTCTCCCCGAGAACGGATTGTTCTCGATTGCCATCACGATCTCGGATAAGATTCCAATGACATTGTGATCTGGAGGATTCGAAGCATGCCCTCCAGTTGCTGTCACATTGATGCCTACATCCAAGTAGCCCTTCTCAGCAGTGCTGACCATGGCGAACGTTTGGTCGAATTCCCTTTGGATGCCCACTGATCCCTCATCCATAATCAAGTAGATGCCATCATCGCCGTATCGATCATGCAAGAGATTCGAGATAGGTCGGCCGCAGTTTTCTCCGCTGATTTCTTCATCGCATCCAAAGGCCAAGACCACGGTTCGTTTTGGCTTGAATCCGCTCTTGATCAACAAATCCACACTTTCAATGATCGAAATCAGATAACCCTTGTCATCGGTGGCGCCTCGACCCCAGATAAT
Source organism: Aspergillus hiratsukae (assembly GCA_014281905.1). Classification (NCBI taxonomy): domain Eukaryota; kingdom Fungi; phylum Ascomycota; class Eurotiomycetes; order Eurotiales; family Aspergillaceae; genus Aspergillus; species Aspergillus hiratsukae. The sequence continues at coordinate 30,807 of JACBAD010002104.1, read as the reverse complement.
CTCGCCGTCGTAATAACCTTCGTATGGCGGATGAGTCCAGTCCTGCACCGTATCAGCAAGCACTGGCACGACGTCTTGATGAGCCATCATGAGAATCGGCTTAGCTTCCGATGCTGGAACGCTGCCTTCCCATGTCAAGATCAACCCATGAGTGTTGGCATGATCTAACTTGACGTTCTCGAACACTGTCGGATACGCAGCTTTGATGTAATCTTCAACCTTGTAGAATACATCCCATCGATCATCTTGGCCTATCAACCCTAGGTCGTCATAACTCTCAGATGGAATTCGAATGATCCCCGAGAGCTTGTTGATGATTTCTTTCTGATATTCTGGTGATTCGACCTTGCCTTGAATAAACCGTTCGACCTCTTTATTCTTAGGAGATAGTTTTGGTACTTGTTGACATACTCCGGATTGATTTCCCGGATAGTACTTGGTCAACCCCGGTCGTTCAGTGACCCAGAACTTGACTGAGAGAAATGCTGATAACAGGCCGATCACTATTGCGCCCCGAATCAACAGAGACTGACGCTGATGCATTTGCTTGGTCATTTTTGCCACATTGGATCGGGTTTGTCGTGATAATGAGATATGTTAAGGACAACCCGTATATAGGCCCCGCTGAGCCTATGAGTCGACTGGTTCCTACGAACCCGGGCAGGTGTCGGTCTGTCTCTTTTCCGATGACGGAGGGAGACCAAAGTTGGTGACTCCTCATGGGTTGCACTGTCAACTACCTCTCTACAAAATAGGGCATATTTCCCGAGGACTCACGGGATATGCCCCGTGGGGTGTCCATTTTGGTTCATCCGTGGATGCAGTTCAAAAGTGGCATTGATAAGCCTTCACAAACTTCCCTAGCTCCGGGACGGGCTTGCCTCCGGAGTCCGGAACATAGACCAATATTGATATATCCTACCCACGGGAAATGCCCATCTGGTCCATTGTGTTCATCCATGGCCAGGACACTGATAAGCTTCCCTTGCTCCGAGAGATAGGGCAATATTGATATGTCGGAAACCTGAAGTTGTAACGTAACAACAGTATCAGCGTGTACCTGATAATACTCTCCCACTGATATATCAACTCTCCTGAGCTCGTTAAACCGACCAATTACTGCAACTCAGTCATATCATAATCTCTTTCTCGTTGGAAGAATTATACAACCCACACAACACGAAAAATGACGACTCCAGCAGCCAATGATTTCCGAAGCGATACCTTCACCACCCCGACACCCGCCATGTTGGAAGCCATGGTGAACGCCACATTTGGCGACGACGTGTACCAGGAAGATCGCACCACGACCGAATTTCAAAATGAAATCGCGCGATTGACCGGGATGGAAGATGCGCTGTTCATGCTCTCTGGGACAATGGGCAATCAAATCGGGGTCCGGATGCATCTCCACCAACCTCCGCACTCGGTGCTGTGTGATTATCGAGCCCATGTCTATGCCGAGGAAGGATGCGGTCTGGCAGTTTTATCGCAAGCGATGGTGACACCAGTCCACCCGGCAAATGGTCTCTACCTGACTTGTGATGATGTCAAGAATTGGGTCACGATGGGCGATGATATCCACACTGCTCCGACCAAAGTGATCAGTCTCGAACTTACAATAGGAGGTGTGCTTACGCCAATGGAAGAGATCAAGAAGATTTCCGAATTCGCACATGCCAATGGCATCAAGGTCCATTGCGATGGGGCTCGACTGTGGAACGCGTCTGCCGCTACCGGCTATTCGCTAGCCGACTACTGCCAATATTTTGACAGCGTCTCCATGTGCGTTTCCAAAGGGCTGGGTGCACCAGTTGGCGGGGTCCTTGCCAGCACCAAAGAGAATATCAAACGGGCGAGATGGTTGAGAAAGCAACAAGGTGGTGGTATTCGACAAGCCGGTGTTTTGACCTCGGCTGCTATGGTGGCATTAAAAGAAGTATGGCCCACCATGAAGGAAACCCATGAAAAGACGAAGAAACTGGCCAAGGACCTGGAAGCATTGGGGGTTGTGCCTCAAATCCCAGTCGACACCAGTTTCTTCTTTATAGACGCCAAGAAGTCGAATATTGATATGGGCGTATTGTTGGAGCAATGCCAGAAATTCAATGTCAAGTTGATGGATGAGCGGATTGCCCTGCATTTTCAGATCAGTGACGAGGCAATTGAGAATCTCAAGGCTGCCATTGCAGAGGCAGTGAAGATCACAAAGAGCTTGCCCCCGGGGTATGTCTCGAAGGTGAAACCAGCTGGGTATGGTAGTACCTCGAAGATGAATGAATATAATTAGTTGCACATAGCCAGACAAGATTACAAATAGAGTCATTCTGAGGGCTGCAGTCTAGCATTTACGTTTCTTGAGCTTCGTGAAACCTAGGTAGTAAACCTGTGGTATCGAGAGTGTACATCTAATCGGAGGTTGAGACTTTTGAGATCGTTGGGTAGATAGATTATTGAAACTAACGAGACACATAGAATAATACTGCTGACTGACTTCGATATCTGTTCTGTCACAATCTAGGCGCTTTGAGTGGGATCACCAAGGCCAGCTGCAGGGGTGTATTCGCTGAAATCATACTCAACGTCATAATCTTCTGCATCAACTTCACCATCAGAAAGTTCAACGTCTTGGAGATTTTCACCATCATCTTCTTCTTCAGCCGTGAACCCATAGTCTTCCTTGCGGATCTTCTTCCAAGCAGCAATGGTCTGCTTTCGAGTAAGGCAGAATGGCAATTTCGACAACGGAACACACCCATCCTCGGTGACTTCGACAGTCTGACCAATCGAACTGGCAGTATCGGTAGCCTTGTCCATGAGAATGATATGGATGAAGAATACCATTCCAGTCTTGGCAACAACATTTTGGCCTCGGACGAACATGGGGAAGTCCATCCAAGTGGGAGAGAAAGTCGCACCCAAACTATATCCGCAAGAGTTGAACCGTTGGTCTCGGAATCCATTTTCGTCGGCAACTCGAGCATAAGCTTCAAACACGTCGCCGATTTCCCGGCCGGGCTTGAGAGCGTCCATACAAGCCTTCATTTGCAGAATATTGACCTCGTGCATTTGTCGTGCTAGCTTGGTGATACCGCCAATTGGGATGGTCCGCATCAGGCAAGCATGGTAGTGCCTATAGGAGGCAGCATGCTCGGCAGTGAGCTGTCGGTCGATCTTGTCCTTTCCGGTAGAGTAGCGGGTAAGAACGGCCTTGTTGCCAGAGACAAGGATGTTTTCGTTGGCTGGATCATCACCGCCACCTTCATAGACGGTGCCGACGATCTCTCGCCACAGATCGCCTTCGTAGGCACCTGGTTTGGCCAACTTGAGTGTTCTGACGAGGGCAAAATCCGCAAGGTAAGCAGCCTTTCGCACCTTGCGCATTTCAGCCTCGGATTTGATGATTCGCAGTTCTCGTGTAAACAAGTCGCTATGGTCAACCAGGGTGCAAAGACCGTCGACGGCTTTTTCCAACGCTTTGCCGAGTCGGTGAGTCAAGGAACATGAATCCGGTTCGTAGCCGATTCGCTTCGACGGAGAGTCGATGCCGAATTCCTTCAAGACCTTGGGGACCAAGGACACAGGGTTGCTTCCGGCGTCGTCGGAGCGGATAAGAATGTCCTTCTGGTCCAAGATGGACGTGTAGAGCGCCTGTCGTAGATCGGGGATTCGAGTGATCAATTTCATGGAACCGTCGTTGTGGAAGTACATGGCTTGGAAAAAGACATAACCAAACGTGTCGAATCCGGTGAAATAGTACAAAGATTCTTGCTTGGTCATCAAGAAGCCATCAAGCTTCTCTCTTTTCATGAGTTCCAGAGCGCGGTTCCGTCGCTCTTGGAATTCTTCTTCAGAGAAGTAAAGAGCCTTCTTGAAGGGTTGGGCTTTCTTGACAGGGACCATCTTGCTGGATTGGGATTGAGTTGAGAAGGATGGTTGGGACTTGGGATCTGTGGTTTGCTTCACAGACTGAAAGGCAAACCGAGCTCTTTAATGTAATTTCTTCAGATGCTACTGTAGCTTAGGAAACTGAAGCTAAGCTTATCGGACAGCGGTCATTACAGTGTAGTGTACGCGGCCCACATCAGAATGGGTCCTACATAGTAAGTGGATCCCGGACCCACGGGCCACCGGGTAGGTATGTGTGGGCCCTGTGGGGTTGTTGATAAGAGCGGGGATAGCTTCCTCTATTGGTTACCAAAAAGATCCAAAAACAACTGCCATCTGTATACGCGAGGCAGTGCGATAAACAACGATTGTCGGCATAAGGTACTCCGTAGGCACATGATACTTTCAAAAGTTTCCCGTGGATTTCGGAAAATCAATGCCGCTGACTATCATCCGTGGATGTTTCCCGCCCATATTCACCTTCCTGTTCCATACGGCTCAAAATCAGCTATCATAGCTAAGGACTCGCAAGTGCCGCGGTCTCTGTACACTCTGCGTCTCCCTATCAGTACTCAGTACTGTAGCGAATATCCGCGGCTTGGCTGATGGGGCCCTGCCCACGTGATATCCTTGTTATGTGTAGGCCTCAAGCGATAAGAATAGGTCCATTTCGCCTTGGTATGCTTTCCTCGGATTGCGTGAGTAGTTGCTAGACCGTAATGTCTCTGCCAATTGCGGCCGTCGCAATTATCAGCATAGTCTCTTTGCTTTCTCATGTCTGCTGGTCTCTGTTCTCTGGTCCCCTGGCGCGGGTTCCAGGCCCCAAGTCATTTGCCTTGACGAAATGGAGAATCGCATACGAAGACTACAAAGGAACTCGCACGCGGACCATCCATCGCCTACATCAAGAATACGGTCCGGCCGTTCGCGTGGGTCCCAATGAAGTCTCGTTCAACTCTCTGGCTGCCCTGCGCCAGATCTATGGAGCGGGCAGTGCGTTTGGGCGTCCCGAATCGTTCTACCGAGTGTTCAATGCGTTTGGGCAACCACATATGTTTACATTCCACTCTTCTGCGGAGCATGGGGCACGGAAGAAGTTGATGAGTCTCATGTATTCGAAATCCAATGTATTGAAGAGTCCAGTATCGGACTCGGTCCAGGCCAAAGTCCAGCAATTTATCGATCTCATCGAATCGGACCCTCAGACCGCCTCATCTTTGGACAAGAGTCTGCACTACTTCTCCCTCGATAATATCACTTGGATGGTTTACGGAGATTGCGCAGGAGCCACAGCAGCCCTAACGGGACGAGCGTCGGACCGGCATGTCTTGAGTGACATTGGCCAACCCACAGCCCGCAGATACACGTGGTTTCAGATCCATCTTCCGCATTATACCCGTTGGGCCATGTCATGTGGTTCTTATGGGAAATCTGTTCTGAGTTTGGTGGGCCTTCTGCCCGGCAAGACGCCACTGGCCTACAGTGGGCTTCAAGATTATGCGCTGGCGACGTTCACGGCGTGTCGAGGAGATGAAAACGACGGTCTCTTGAAGAAACTGCTGAACGAGCAAGCCAAAGCCAACAGTGTCGGAAAAGGCTCCTCCCTCTCAGATCTGGAAATTGCAGCGGAATGCGCCGACCATCTCGACGCAGGACTCAAGACGACAAGCGACACATTAATGTTTGCCCTCTGGGTCCTATCCCTCCCCGGCCATGAGCAATACCAGCAACGTCTCGCTGCTGAAGTGGACTCCGCACGCCGCCAAAGCACGGCAGACAATGAATCCCTCATAATACCAGCGGATCTGTGCGATCGGCTCCCCTTCCTGGACGCCGTAGTCAAAGAAACCCTGCGCTTGTACGCCCCGATTCCAGGATCCCAACCCCGTACCAGCACCCGTGATATGACCGTTGATGGTCATCTCATCCCTGCCGGAACGGTCGTCAGCTGCCAAGCGTACTCTCTCCACCGAAACCCCGATGTCTTCCGCCATCCGTACAAATTCAATCCAGACCGGTGGTTGGCTGGTGATGCGGAGGTTGCCGAGATGAGACGCTGGTGGTGGCCATTTTCTAGTGGTGGCAGGATGTGCCTTGGCATGCAGTAAGTACTATATCAATAAAAGGAAAAGCATATTCCGACTGAGGCCTTCCTGCCCATAAAGTTTGGCTCTAGCAGAGATCAAGACCTTGTTGGTGGCTATCTACCAGAGATACTCTACGACTACGGATCCCGAGTTTCAGCGTATGTCGCCAACAGCCACGAGCCGGTTCGAACTGGTGCACGACGAGTCACTTCCCATTGAAGAGGTATGTTGACTGAGATTACGGTTACTGTTTTGTTCGAATCGTGAATAAGTTGCTCATTGCTCATTTCTGTCTCCAGGGCAAAGAATTGCGCATTGAATATAAAAGACGATGAGTATGGTCTCTCTTGCTTCCTCTCCTTTTATGTTTTTTAGCGAGTAATGTATTCATCCTGCACCAAGACAATAAATATGGGTTCATTTTTAAAATTTTCTCATGTGCTCCTAGCGAGCAATGTATTCGTCCTGCAAGATTCCTCCTTGCTACGGCATAGTTGATTCTATTCTCAACGTTTTCCAGTATTTACGCAGAAGGAGACTTACCACTTACCTGGTAGCAAATAATCAGTACAAATACATATAATTAATCATTCAGCAGTAGATATACATAGTCGAGTATGGCCCATCATGCCCTTATATCGTGAAATATTTGCGAGACTATAAACAGGGGAACACAGAAATGAAACAGTGCCGTGAGTCAGACACAGTCCGTGGCACAGCCACCCGATAGTAGATCACTCGAAGAAACTGTTCAGGTAACCCGAAATCTTGCCTCTCTTTGGCGGCTCATACAAGGCCTCATACACGTCAATGTCGCTCTTGGTATTGCCAAGCTGAAGATCCGCCGTGCCTGGCCGAACATACTTGGTCCGGCGGAGGATCTTCCAAAACAGGAACGCCGCAGGGAAGAAGCCGACCATGGTGTAACTGGTGAAGAAGGAAGTCGTATCCCAATTCCCATCGATAAACACCGTATACCCGACCACCAGCGACATGATGAAGGTTCCGATAACAGCGTACCAGGCAGTATATGGCTGGAAGCGGCCCTTATATGGAAGACTGTTCCTGTCAATGCCTTGGTGACGCAGCGAATGATGAAAGTGCAGATACGTGACGGCTGTCGCAAAGTAGTTGATCAGGTATGATGCCGTGCAGAAGCCCACGAGCCAGCCGAGGACTGTGGAGGATGAACTGTTGAGTTCCAGTAAAGAGAGAAGGGAAAAGACCAGCGCTGCTGCAACGGCATAGTATGGAGTACCGTTCTTGTTGCACTTGGCGAAGAAGCGTGGAGCGTGGCCATCAACTGCCATGCCGTGAAGAGTACGTGAGGCGGAGAAGACGACGTTGTTTCCCGCAGAAAGGACGGAAGTCATGATCAGGGCATTGACCAGGTCTGGAAGGCCTTTGATCCCGAATTGGACCATGGATATAACATAGGGAGAACTATTATTATGAATGAGCTGCATGGTCCGGACGAAGTGATCAACTTAATCAACTTACGCAGCTCCAGTTCCGCTTCCCTTTGCCGATCCTTCAATATAGTTTAGCAGCATTGTGTCATTGGATGGAATGACGATCCCAACACAGAGAGCGCCTCCGATGAAGAAGAACATGAGACGCCACACGAAGGAATTGAACGCGCTTCGCATCAATTTACGGGGATTTTCTGCCTCAGCAGCTGTCATTGAGATAAACTCTGGTCCAACCATGCTGTAATCATGCAATTAGCATGGGGACCCGACAAAATAAAAACCTCTTTCAATGGGAGAAACAGAAGCTTACGTGAAAGAGCCCTGAATCATGCACGACAGCAGTCCAAGAAAGCGGCCAGTGGATCCCGGAACGAGGTAGTCTGCAAATGCTCCCTGTTTTGGATCCAACGTCATAAGCAACAGCTAAGAGAAGACAGATATGACTGAAAGTGAAAAAGGGAAGACATACAGGGTTTTTCCAATAGGTGAAGCCATAGGCATGATGGTCTGGATTGCCGCCAACCATCGTGATAAAAGTGTACATCATCAATCCCAGCATGAGAAAGATCTTGAAGATGGACATATAAAACTCTGCGATTCCGAAGTAGCGGACCCCGAGGCCGTTGAGAGCACTTCAGTTGCAAGTCAGCGATTCCGTTGTTAACTGACAGTCGGGAGGGAGGGGTTCAAGCCGTACGCATAAAGCGCCAAACAGACCAGCACGACTGCATATATAGGAATCCTGTCGGTCCAGAAGGTGAGTAGCACGCTGATAGCACTAATCTCATAAGGGATGGCGAAGGCTGTGGTAGACAGAGATCAGGTCAGAGGAGGAGAGTCGAACTGGGATCACGAGGCCTGGGATTAAGTGCAACTTACCCATAAGGAAGAAGTAGTTCCATCCCATGGCAAAGCTCCCCGCCTCATCGACCCAAGCTCCAGCTAGTCGGACGAAGGGCGACGCAATTGGCATATAGGTGACCATCTCAGCTGCAGGATTCGGGCTTGTCAGTGCGCTGAACTGCCCAGAGGGAACCTCTGGTTAGAGAAAAAAATATATAATAAGAGATGAAACGCACCGAAACACTCATTAACTGCAAGCAAGATGGTCCCATATACAACAAAACCCAAGAAAAGCCCGGCGGGACCACCTTTAGGGAGGGCGGCTCCCATTTGCACAAAGAGAGCTACAAGGCAAAATCACAATAAGCATTAGTCAAGCGACTTAGTTATGCAGCGGTGAAAGGGGCTCGATTCAAGGTATTGGGGAATGTCCTACAGGTCCCAATGGCGCCTCCCACGGCAAGCAGCTGTACTTCTTTCCCTCCTAGTCTGCGGTGCAGATGTTGCGATCCAGCTGAGATGAGCTCCGCCGGCAGCGCCTTCTCCGATTCTTGATGGTCATAATTAGGATCAACGCCGGTGATAGAATCAAGGGTCTTTTTCTCGTCGTCCTGTTTTCCGGAATCCATTCTTCCTTTCTGCTTCGGCAGTATCGAAATATTTCTGTGTTTGTGTGAGGTGCTACCTATGTAAGTTGGTCAATATTCTATGTAGCAACTGAACTTTATAAGAAACGCTGAGGGAAATTCCAAAGAAACATGTCGTTCGATTCTTTCTAAAGATTAAGATATTAGAGGTATAAAAGAGGGGAAATGCCAGTGTCCAAACATCCACACTGAAATCCACTCCTTATCTTGGCGGGTCAGGTTGAACCCACAGGTGACAGAAGTGGCTTCGGAATTCGGATTCGTATTATCGTATACCCCGGACTTTATCTAGTACTATTAAGGTACTGATAAGCAATCTGTACCTGCCCACGGATGCGGTACTGATCGCTTAGTCGACGCCACCAATCCCCACCATATGTTTTCTTTCCCCGCAGATAGGGCGGACCAATATCAGATGCTTCACTTTTCCCCTCTGTTGCAGTTTTCGCCTTCATTTTCTAAAAAAAGGAATATTCTTACTACTAGATTTTCCCGCGGAAAGCTTTTGGCAATAATAATGTCTATGTGGAAAAGATAACGGAAAGCTAAACGAGGGAACTTATCAAGTACCACAGCTCCCCACGGATGCAGGTACTCAATCAGGTCCCTCGTTTAGCTTTCCTCTATCTTTAGTTAGATAGCTCTTGCCGTGTTTTCCATGTAGACGTTCTTGTAAACTTTCCGCGGGAAAGCCCATTAATGAAAATCTTCCTTTTTTTAGAAAAAAATGAAAGTGAAAACTGAAAAAAAGGAGAAAAGGAAGAAAAGCAGTGTCCATAAAGAAAACATATAAGGTACTATTAGTGGCGTAGTACAACTTCCCCTACAAAACAGACATTTCGTTCACTGTCTCAATCGACAATCACAACTCACCCAGATGGTGCCCCGTCATTCTGCCCGTCCCAGGGCATCGTTACCCAAGCAATTTGTCAAGTTCGCCAATTCCACTGGTGGGCTTGACTATGCTCTCCGTCTGATTCAAGCTCTGGCAATGGTCGCGGCCGAACTGTATAATGATAATGCCATTTCCGTAAAATGTTTAATGGCCTCGTCGCAACTGGCGTTCGGTGAGTTCATCCTCCATTCCTCTTCAGTCTTTTGAATTCGAGTATGCACTGGTTGATATACGGCGATTAACGGTACTAATATTATTATGTACGCAGCGAGGAGATTCTTACGTCTACATAGTTTTCTCGAGTTCTTTCAGCGTGTTTATGATCTTCTGGCTGTAGATTCCCCATACCCCGGAAGCATTTTAATGATGATTGACCTGGGGAGATCCACTTGTTTGGGTTTGTATCTTTTCATGGAGAATTTGACAATTGTATTTTCATCCTTCCCACTTTTAAGCTATTGATTAATCTACTGTGCTGACTCCAAATCAAAAGCTACATGATATGAAGATCTGGAGGGTCTCATGGGACACGCCCCTTCTGATCGAAGCGAACAAGTTCTGGTTCTACGCTATTTGCCTATCCATGACTGGGACTCTCTGGGAGTGGTTTTGTGGGGGAATTGCACAGAGCAAGACTCATATCGACGAAAAGGAAAAACGATCAGAGAAGCCCTCGTCCTCCGAGCAGGTTCAGGTTTCGTCGAATGTTCCCCTGTGGGAGCGGCTTGTCGTTGATGTCTGTGATTTAAGTCTACCTGGATCTTTTGTAGGATGGGTCCCTGTCAGTGATTTCGGGGTTGGGATGGCTATGATTGTGAGCTCGGTGGTTGCTTCGCGGGATGTTTGGGTGAAAGCTCAACAATAGCTGTTCCGGGTCATTCCAACAGTTGAGGAAATGCTACATGAAGATATATTACTTAGACATAGATGTGCTGCAGGGGCAGGAAAATTCGACTCTGGTGAAGCTGTAGCACGCGGCATTTTATTGAGGTCTACCCGCCTGGAGCTGCTCAGTCCCGTGCTCAGCCCATGCTCACCCTTGCTCCGTGGTCTGCTCAGACCGTGCTCAGATGATCAGATCTGCTCAGTGAGCAAAGAGCGGCAAGGACTGAGCACTAAATCTCTGGCGAAAATCCGGTACGTATGTCTTCATGTATGGATGACTGATATGCTGGATCGGATTGTTGAGAGAACCAAATGTTTCCTTTGTATTTTCTTCGTCTGCACTAGGTAGCATGAGAATAAACAAGAATAATGGAGACGCCCGTGCCCAATAAATGAGTGGAGATTCAAGAAATCAAAAATCGAAATCAATATCCAGTCTGACCATCTATCCTTCCGAAAACTCCTTCAACAAACCATACGTTCAAAGAAAAACTCAAAACCTCTGCCATCTCTCCGGTCTCTCCATCAAACGATGTCTCTCTTCTTCATAAGAACCTTTGTGTGCATGTTAGGCATAATCTGCTCCCCGAGAGTGAGGTTCCTCGGTCTTTTGGCGTTGTCGTCCTCGAATTTGAAATCGTAGTCTGCAATCAAACGACTCAAGATTGCCTTGGTCGTATTCGCAGCGAAGAAACGGCCGGGGCAGGCTTGTCTACCGTAGCCGAAGTGCATGTTTGACGGACTGATGCTAACAAGGCTTGTGCTTCTTGCTTCTGGATCTTCGCACCAACGGAAACCATTGAAGGTAAGAGAATCCTCAACAATAGAGTCATCCATACCCATAGGCTTTGAAGGGAAGCAGATATGGGTTCCTTTCTCGAGAACCAGGCCGTCGGAAAGGACCATCTTCTCCATAACCATGCGGTGAGTAGACACTAACACGAGCAAACTGTTAGCATAACGACCACAATATTGCAAATCAAAAGGGAAGCACTTACATTCTCCAGTGGGGTTAAAACGCTGTGATTCTCTCATAAAGCTGTCCAGGCGACGCTGAGAGGCAAAGGAAGCCGGAGTAACCTTGTCCCATCCGTCTTTGAGAGTCTCGCGGATCTCCATCCTAAGAGGGCCAATGTACTCGGGCCGGAGCATAAGATCGTAGATAGCATGGGTCATCAGCATAGAGCTGGTGTGGACAACCGCCAAAGCCATCACTATAAGCAACATCTGAGAGATATTGGCAGGATCCTTGTCGAAGTCGTTCTCAGCAAAGTCCATCATCCACTGAAGAAAATCATCCGGCTTCTCGTATGCAGGATCATTCATCTCTGCGTTGCGACGGGCCAAGATCGTCGGGATGAAGAGCTCTTGCTGAACAAAGCGCAGCTGAGTGCGGAGTTTCTTGACGGGGGGAAGCAACTTGGCAACCAATGGACGCATGAAGTTGGGGAATGGACGGAGCAAGATAACAGTCACACCGAGATTGATCGTGTAGCTGGTGACTGTTTCCAGCCACTGTGGATTGCGGCAGATGTCCTCTCCAACAATGACGCGAGAAGTAGCCCGAGTAACAAGACCAAGGATCATGTCGTAGAGCTTGACTGGAACCCAGTGATCTATAAAGGTGGTCAGTAGGAAGCTCACAAAGATTACGAGAATTGAGTTAGACATACCATCATAGTCAGGCACTTCAACCTGGAACGCGAACTGAAGTTCATCGAGGAGACGAGGAAGAACTCGACCGATAGCTGGAGTGAGACCCTTGTGGACCGTCTTCACTGGCAAATGGCTATCAACGATAACATTGGTGTATTGGCCAAGGATGTTCTATGTGCATCAGTCGTCAGTTAATTCTTATCTCATAAGGTCAGGAAGCCTGGAAACATACCTCGAACTGTGCATCGACGCCGCTAAGCTTGGATATAGGCAAGTGACGAATCTCCGGAAGGTACTTTGGAGGCAAAACAAGCAAGTCGCCATCTGCTTTGATGACACGGTAGGGCTGGTCTCTGTACTGCGAGGCCGTTAGCTTGAGAATGACAGATGCGAGCGAAAAGAGGTACTTACCTTCTCATAACCGTACTTGATCAGATAAGGCGCGACGGATATGAACATGAGCCGGTTAATGAAGTCCGGAAGGAAGCGACAGAATCTGACAGTGGGGATTTCGGATGAGGCCTCGCCTGGAGGGTAATGGTAGAAATAGAGAGAGGAGGAGAGTAGTAGGGCAAATGGCCAACATGGCAGTTCCAGCGCCTGGTCAGCCATGACTGACAACTGACAATCTGACGATGCGAAGCTGTGCTAATGAAGTTCGATTCAGCAATTGATTGATATGAAGAAACTGTAAGGGGGTGTACGAACAGATCAATGGAGTAGTGTGAAGGAGGTAAGAAGAGGGAAGCTCGCGAGATCCATTGATATGGAAGAGTATTTGTATCTGTGCACCAAGTGAGACAGAGTGAATGAGTAAACTATCGACCCCAGAGAGAGCCGCCAATGAGAGGTGTTAGAGTGCTGGATATCTCCAGATACAGTGAATGTTGTCTTAGATATGCAGTTACCAGACGGCATATTCCATTATGTGAAGTCTGTAACGGGGATATCCGCTTAAAGCTGAGCATAAGTGAGAGTCGGCTCGACAGCCTTCCGGTATAGTGCCATTAAATGAGAGCGTTGTGGAGAACAAATGCCCAAGGACGAGCTTGCTAGATGATCAATAGTCTATTTGAACGGATATGCTATTAGCACATGCTACCCAAGGAACAACAGGCTATAGGAAAGACTCCAGGACTTTTACTTGCTCCCTTTCCAGGTATATCAAAACAATCGAACGCCAGACGCAGATGCGAGAAGAGAATATGAAGAATGCGAGGGAAGGGCAGATGAGGTGTATATAGGTACAAAACGAAGTGAGTGAGATCATTCGAGGCCAACCCATTCCCCATCCCCACCTGCATCGGACATGGGCTCATCCGCGCCGTCCATGATTACTGCATCGTAATCTTGAATAGCTTTCGGTGCGCCATTCTTTTGTTCTGCAAGTACCGGTTTCGAGAGGAGATAATTGAGATCGTACAGATTCTTCTCCGCCAATTTCCTCAGATTCTCCCGAATGTCGTCAACAGCCCGCTGTATCGCACGCAGTTCTGTTGCGAGTGTGCCTGCGTTATCCTTGAAGTAGCGACCATGGACACTCAGGAGAGATTCAATCCATCGCAAGTTGAACTCAAGGTGAGGTGTTTCTTCAGCAGCCTTGGCTACGAACCGCAGGAAGCGGGAAAGGTAGACAGTCGGCAGTGCGCGTACCACAAGAGAAATCTCCGAGGGTGGAATAGCCTCATAAACAGCGCGAATCAGCTTCGACTCATTAAGACGGAAAGCCATGACCAATGCTTTCAAGAACGTATTGTCATCGTCTGCCGTGTTCATCGAGTGCGCCTTCTTCGCAGCTTCAAGGGTGGCAAGGATAGTGGCGGGAGTGATATCGATATCGAGGTCAAACGGATCGAAGACAAATTCGTCGTCAAGACTGTAAACGAGAAGTCCTTCCGTCGAAGCCGCACAAAATGCGCGCCCGGTTGGGGAGAAGTCGACTGCAGTGACGCGCACTTCGGGCCGAGTCTTACGTGTCCCAGCATCGCCGCGCTTCGCGCCGGGAAGGCTGCGGTCAATGCGATCTTCAAGATCCGAGGCTTCGCCTGTCTCGTCAATGAGACCTCGAGGGCCAGCCTCTGTCAAATCACGACTGTTCAGGAATTCCTGGGTGCCGTCCAGAGAAGTGTTGACACTGACTGTGTATTTCTTGAGCAGTGCGCCCGATCTCACATCGTACAGGCAAATGTGCTTGCTGTTGCCTCCAGCCAGGATACAAGAGCCATCAGCGCTGTATGTGATGCAATTGAAAGATTTTGTTGCCGCCGAGTTCGCGGCAGTCACACGATCGCCCATCTTGCGGCCACCGGACACATCGCGACGACCATCAATGCCTCCTTCCTGGACTGCATTGTCCACAGACCAGAAGGCCAACTGACCGTCCAAGGTAGATGCGGCAACCTGCTTCCCGTCAGGTCGGAATGCCACATCCAGAATATCCGACATGAGCTGCAAAGGTTCGCTAGTCTGTGTCCTTCCGAAAATGCTCCATACTCGGACAGTACGGTCCCAGCTACCGCTAACTAGATGGTTGCCGTCTGCGGCGAAGGCCAGAGACGATACGGGCCCTTCATGACCGGACAACTGGTCAAGAAGTTGTCCTGTCTGTACCGACCACACATGAATATCGAAGGAATCCGGTGAACCGGCGCAAATGACCTCACCACTTGGGTCGACGGCGAGAGAGGTGAAAGATGTACGGGATGGTGCAGTGAAGGTTCGGAAGTTGCGATAACGAATGAGATCCCATGCCCTCACTGAGCCATCCAGAGATGCGGTAAATAAAACACTTCCTTTCTTGGCAAACTGGCATGCAGTGACTCCGCTCGAATGCTCGGTGAACGTGACAATGCAAAAACCGGACTTGACATCCCAGACCTTTACTTTTCCATCATCTGCGGCAGTAACAATCTTTTGCCCATCTGGGGAGTAGGCAAGAGCGTTCATCGAGTCCAAGTGACCCTGCTGCTTCAAGATATAGGACTCCGATTGCCATTCCCACACGAGCAATTGACCATGCTTCGACGAGCCAAAGGCCAACCACTCACCGGACTTATTGACTGTCACGAAGTCGATGTTACTCTGAGAGACACTAAAACCGGTCAGCCTCCGAATCCACTGTCAGTTAATAAGAGTCTCACCTCAGTTGATGGATCGGGTTGAAGTCCGGCAGGTCGTACAGGCCAAAAAGGCCGTTGGAGAAACCTACAACCAATAGGTTCGAAGGGGCGTGAAATGTAGCACAGTTGACCTTGGCATCGTTTTGCATGAAGTAGTCCTTTTTCACAATCCGCCAACGAGCTTCGGCAACATCTTCCATCGTATCGGGATCTTTCTTAGTTATGTACTCCCACCTGAAAAGAGCTCCATCTGAACTGATCGTGTAGATCTTGCATAGTGTCAGCAACGGAATCCCGTAAATATTTCGGTTCGACTTACGGATTCTTGATCCGCTGTGAAATAGGCTGCCTTCACGCCTTGACGATGTCCAGCCAGTGTAGTTGGTTCGAAGCCTTCCTCCGGATCTAAACTCCATATCCGTGCTGTGAGGTCTTTGGATGCGGTAAGGAGGAAACGGGAGTCGGTGGACCATTCAATATTCTGAATGACATCGAAATGGGCGGCAAGGTCTCGGTGCAGAACAAAGGGTGCGAACTCGATCTCTCCGTTGTTATCGGTACCAGGTGTCGAAGGTGTGTGCCAGATCTGCAACCGTCTTCCCACCCCGACAGCGAAATGACGACCCGTTGCCGAGAATTTGAGTGCAGTGACTCGCCCTTTGAACGAGAAATGATGAATCACAATCCTGCGAACGAAATTCGTCAAAATAGCGCGGCCATTCTCGTCAACGGAGAGCAGAAGGTTGCCGCGGGGCGAAAGATCTAAACGGTCGATGTTGGTGCGATGCGAGAATGGAAGTGTGTAGGACGTGTTCCTTCAGCAGGGCCATACAGTCAGCTCAAAAATCCGCCGAGTGTTTCGCAGCATGTAAGAGACCCAACATACTGGACAAGATCGAAAACTGTGACCTTATTGCCTACTGGGGAAAGCAAGCAGTTTCCATCGGGCGTGAAGAGAAGATTTCCTTTGCGATATACCGTCCCCAGGAGGTTGGAGAACTGCGATTGAGTCAGAACTGCGGTCGCAAGGTGGCAAAGACATAAACTCACCTTGAAATCTGTCTTCATTTTCTCTGATAGACTTGCGTAGCTTCTCAGTCTTCGCCTGGAATCGATCTTCAAAAAAATCGTCTTCCTAAACGGGCGATAAGAGACTGATCATCTGTTAATCCGAGGCCGAAGACGCTTGCGCTAATTAGTACTAGTGCCATCTGGGGCCCAAGGTCACGTTTTGCTTGTTTGCTTGTGTTTGCTTCTCCACCGGGTCTGCGATTCAGGGGAACCATACCAGGGAGAACGTTCTACTACTACAACTGAGACAGGAGAGAGACACTCCCTTTCCGACGGCATTTTCCCTCATTCTTTAGGTCATCATAATCAATTGACTTCTGATTCGGAATAGCTGTTGTCAGCTTCATTCAATCGGTTGTCTTCTTGCCCGTCTTCAATTCACCTCCATCTACCTACCCCCTTAATCATCATGGCCACGACTTCGGAAACTGCTTCCCCTATTGGCATTGCCAATGTAAGTGCTAAAACAATCCTCGGGGGTTCGAATGAAAGAAAAAATTCTAACTAGTTCTCTATCTCAACAGCTCCCTAATCAGCGGTGTGTACCAACTGTGACGCAGCTCCGATCAGCCAAAGAATGAAGCGTGCAGAAGACTAACTGAAGCTATACAGGCACAAGATTGTCGCTAAGCGGGGTGCGGCTTTCACTATCATGGTCTGTCTCGAGCCAGCCAGCCAAGATGAAGCTATATGCTGATGCCGGAGTATAGGTTGCTGGAGAATCGGGATTGGGAAAGACCACGTTTATCAACACCCTGTTTTCCACCACCATCAAGAACTATGCCGATCACAAGCGTCGCCATCAGAAGCAGATCGACCGGACGGTCGAGATCGAGATTACCAAGGCAGAGCTAGAGGAGAAGTTCTTCAAAGGTTAGTTTTCAATTTCCTCATCCTCGCGAATGGTCACTAATGCAACATGCGGCCATGTACAGTCCGTCTGACCGTCATTGATACCCCCGGCTTCGGCGACTATGTCAACAACCGTGACTCCTGGCAACCAATTATCGAGTTCCTTGATGACCAGCACGAATCGTACATGCTTCAGGAGCAGCAACCCCGCCGCACAGACAAGATCGATATGCGTGTTCACGCCTGCTTGTACTTCATTAGACCCACCGGCCACACTTTGAAGCCTCTCGATATCGAGGTCATGAAGCGGTTGAGCTCTCGAGTCAACCTTATTCCCGTTATTGCCAAGGCCGACACTCTTAGCCCTAGTGATCTTGCCCGTTTCAAGCAGAGAGTGAGACTTCCGGATGAACGGTCTCCCTTACCGGTAGTTACTGACTAGTCCAAACTATTTTAGGTCAAAGCTGTCGTTGAAGCTCAGGGCATCAAGATCTACACCCCTCCTATCGAAGAGGACGACGAGCACGCTGCCGCCCATGCTCGCAGTCTGATGGCTGCTATGCCCTTCGCTGTGATTGGATCCGAGAAGGATGTGAAGACCAACGACAACCGGGTAGTAAAGGGTCGCCAATATGCTTGGGGTGTTGCCGAAGTCGAGAACGAGGACCACTGTGACTTCAAGAAGCTGCGGTCTATTCTGATCCGTACTCACATGCTTGATCTCATCCATACCACCGAGGAGCAGCACTACGAAGCCTACCGCGCACAGCAGATGGAAACAAGAAAGTTCGGCGAGGCCAGACCGAGAAAGCTGGACAATCCCAAGTTCAAGGAAGAGGAGGAGTCTCTGCGGAAGCGTTTCACCGAGCAGGTCAAGGTCGAAGAACAGCGATTCCGCCAGTGGGAGCAGAAGCTCATTTCCGAACGAGACCGCCTCAACAAGGATTTGGAGGCCACCCACGCTGCGTATGTGCACCTCTCCCTGTAATCTTATGAGGACAGTACTGATTGAATACAGAATCAAAGCACTCGAGCAAGAAATCGAGGCTATCCAGGGCTCGACCACCCGGAGTCACGGACGCCGTTAAATTGCTCTCGGACACCTTGGGTACGGCGACGAGTTTCGAGCACGCGGTGGAAAAAGGAAAACTGCTTCGCTTTGATTAATATTGTCTATTCTTGATTACCCCTCGAATTTCTTTTCGGTCAACTTTTTTTCTCACGCATTCGGGGGCAAACATATTTGATTAGGCCGTTTGATGCGCTATCTTCTACTGCGCATTTATTATGCTGTATCATTTCTTCAGCCGCTGGTAGCTAGCGATGATCTCGTTACATCCTTGATAATAACCCATTTGTATTCAGTAGCGTGTCAATACAGAATTAATTTGTCCATTATTCGGTTACCATAGAGTCACTATGTAGGAAGCTTTATCTGGTGGGGCTTCCTTCAAGCATGAGCGGGTCGGCATTCAAAGTGACATAACTTTCTTCGGCGGAAATAACAAAGCATCATCTCCGCAATTCTTACTTCCAAGATCGAACATCGCATCATCACCTGGGTCTACCTCCTTGTTGTCCTCCGTTTGCAGATTTTGCTGCTGTATCTGAAAGCCATCAATGCCGGCAACAAAACAATTCCCGACAAAGCTTGTCCATACTCTCAAAACGCACAATGGTAGGCTTCTGCTCCATCCCCTACCCGCGCTCCTCATCAACTCTAATCAATTTCAGGACCGGTAAATGCTGTGACTTTCTCTAGCTATCCAGGTACATATGTCCTCACCGGCTCCGCCGATCGCGCCATTCACCTCTCACGCGCCATCCCGAACGACAGCTCTACAACTGGTCACGAGACGGCATCCCCGATCCAAAAATATGAGGCGCACGGGTACTCAGTCCTAGACGTGGCTGTCGCAGCGGACAATGCACGTTTTGCAAGCGTCGGCGGAGACCGCCAGGTATTCTTGTGGGACGTCGAACAAGGAGTGACTACAAGGCGATGGACCGGACATAACGCCAGGGTCGAGGCCGTGCAGTTCGCTGGCGAGGGTGATTCCGTGGTGGTATCTGGTGAGAACCCGTCTCCGGCCTTCCTTCTCTGTCTATTGCTGTAGTAGAAGCACGCGCGACTCTGACCATTCTCTCAGGAAGCGCAGACACAACCATCAACCTGTGGGACACCCGGTCCAAATCACACAAGCCTATCCAGACACTCACCGAGGCCGGCGATACCGTTTCCTCGCTACACGTGCACATGCCGACGTATTCCATCGCAAGTGGCAGCTACGATGGCCGCGCTCGCATCTACGATGTCCGCATGGGCCGCACAACCGTTGATGTCCTTGCTCACCCCGTGACGAGCGTCCGGTGCTCTGTGGACGGCAATGCCTTGCTGGTTTCTACACTCGACGGCCGGATCCGGATGCTGGACCGGGCAGACGGCAAGCTGCTCAAGGCTTTTGGAGGCGAGGAGGGTCTCGAGCAAAGCACTGCCGGTGGGAGGGCGAGGTATCGCAATAGCGAACTTAGGATTCGGTCTGTCTTTGCCAAGGGTGACGCCGTCGTTCTTAGTGGCAGTGAGTCGGAGAAAGGTGAGCGGTCGCCACAGGCTCATGTCTTTGCTTGGGATGTTCTCAGTGGAGAGGTTATCGCGACTGTCCCGGCTGGTGATGGCGTGAAAGTTGTTAGCTGCGTAGCGTGGAATGAGAAAGGAGGCTGCTGGGCTGGAGGCTGCTCCGACGGTATGTCAAAACATCTCAACCTCTGTGCTTTGCTTGTATAGTCTGCTAATGTTACCCCTTTGCAGGCACGGTCAAGATCTACGGTTGAGCGACAAGAGACTCAGGTCGTTGCGGCCAACCGAGAAGCTCCTTGTAACATGGACGACAGCGAGAACAACACGTGGTTACCTTCCCGTCCTCGTGTGCCTTCTGGACGGAAAAGTCTCTTATTGCCTGCAATCCGAATGGGACACAGATCCACTGAAGCCATTCTCCAAGAGCATCAGCTTCGCAGACGCTGGCCGCACACCAAACAAATCAACAAGGCCATCTGCAAGGTCAACAGCAGTCCATCCCGCGCACAGAAACGCCTACAACTTCATGCAATACAAACCCCTTTCGGACCATGCAGCCAAACACCATAGTCTGCAACCTCGTTCGCATACACAATCAGCCCTCAACTCAACGTCCACATTGCAAACGGAGCTACGTGCCTCTGTCAACCTGGCCAGCTGCTACTGGACTACTGATCCGCTAGCACGTCCTCGCTGCATAGTGAGGTGCTGCATGTTGCATGCTGCATATCGGCATCGGCACGCTTCTCGTCCGCCGTGAGCCGTCGCAGGGGGAACATCTCTTCGGAACATGGCTATTAATCCACAAGAGTGGTCGTGCTGCATACATCGCAAATGAGCCAATAATGAGGCTGCATGGTGACGTGTCAGTACCTACCCGACATCGGTCGAGTTTCGAGTTGCGGACTTTTTGTTTGTACCCGGTAGACGAGGGAACTACTGCAACATTGCAAACTGAACTGAGGAGTCAGTAATACTGCACCTCGTGGCGATTGTTTGCTGAAGCCATCTGGCACCATACCATACGTTTCAGATTGAGGTGGATCCTGTGATATATGATGTACTGCTCGGCTATTGGACGGCATTTATTTCATTCCACTTTGCATTATGGATTAGTAGGGCCTGTACCTTAGTCGGACAGGAAAGGAAGAAAATAGCCATCATCCATCTGCACATCAATTATACAATGTCATGATTTCCACCCAAGGTATTTTCTGAGGAGAGTGTTTTCGCAAGTGAGTTTGCTATTATACAGTAACGATGCATTTTCGTCCAAAACAAGATCCAAGCAGATGCACTGTGACCCCTTCCGACCGGGGTGACATATTTTAACAAACTTTGATAAACACCGGAGACCTTTTTGAGCCAACATTCCCAAACGCCGATTCGCTGTTTTGCAGTTGATCAGACCAGAAGACAATGGCCTGAGGATATATTTTTTTCTTTTCTTTCTTGAGTCATGTAGCTGTCGTAAGTTTTTAGGTTTCGCCGACCGGCTATCTTCTTCGACGACCGTAGCCACAAGAATGACAGACGATAGTGACCTAGGCTTGACTAAGCAAAGGTTACACTTCGAGCACACCAGCTGGCAGTTCCGGTTCCTGGCTTTCAGCCTCGAGCGCATCCATCGCTCGATGTAGTTCATGTTCGCCGACAAGGATTGTCCCGGCGCGCGCAGTGCTAAGGAAGCTGATCTCAACCGCCTCCAGAGCTGTGTCGAGGTCTGGTTGCAGATGATGGGTTGACAGGGCCAGCGGATCGCCATTGCCGTTAGGTGCTCGGTGCGCAGGACTTTGACTAGGGGGTCTGACCGGTCCTCCAACGTCCGCACTGGACGAGAAGTAGCGGTTGATAGAACTTTCAAAGGATGGGGTACCATTAAAGGAGTGCGACAAAGCGACGGTCGATGCTTCAGTGTTCTCATCCCAGGAAGCATGTGTAGCGTCAGCCAATCGACTAGCAACCCCGCAAACAATACCAGTGGCCTCGACAGGGAGTTTGCGCAGGTCCAACGTGATGGGGACAAGGATATCTTCCTTGGACCCCAGAAGCAGGCTTGCCTCATCAGTAGTCTCGGCAGATGAGGTAACGTCATTCAAGAACCGAGGCAGGAGGCGCTGTTCCAACAAGAGAGAAGCTGCTGGGTCGGCAGCCGTCAGCGTGAGTGAGAGGAAACGTGGTTTGTCCACAACCAGTGCAGTCGTCAGTGCCGTGCGTAGAATTGAGATTGAGCTAGCATCACTGCTGTATGGGTGATGGGCCGCACATTGCACCAAGCGAAGAGACCGATCAACGGAGGGCACAATGTGGTTCTTCCGCAGGGAGGCAAAGGTTCGCCCCTGCAGTTCGTCAAGTGTCGAGGGAGGTGGAGTTGCCGGCGGAGAACCCAGACTACTCGCGGAACGAGATGAAGCCGGGCTGCTATAGCTATTGTACTGACTTTGGTTATGATTTATGAAAGCCTCGGTGGTGATTTCGAACTGAAACCCTCGTTTCTCCAACACTTCAATGACCTGTGCTTTACTGCGCAGAGGCACAATGATGTAGTCGGAAAAGTAAGTGGAGATAAAGAAGATAGAACTACGAAGACGAGAGTCAGCAATCGTATATGACAGGGAAAAGGGTCCATGGAAGTCCATACATTCCTGCCATCGCTAGAGGAGTCGTCAACTCAAGCACGCGTTGGCCAGCTTCCAGACCCTCGCCGTACACCTGCACGGCTATGAAATCGTCTTGACTGATGGACAAGCGGCTTTGGAAAGAGGCATGATCTTGAACGAACTTATCGACCATGGGGGCGAAATACTTGTTGGCAAGCTGCCTGGGGCACATGATGGAGCATTCTACCGGGGTGATAGAGAAATTCAAGAAAGCCGGTTGCGCATGCTTGAGGTCCTCTTTGGAGCCGTTCTTCAAGACGTCCACATGACTCTGGTCAACGGGCGGTACCTCGTGGAAGAGGACCTGTAGGATCGGAGTCAAGAAGAACGGGTACAGATCCAATGGTATATGCACCAAAGCCAGTCGGTCGTCCTGTGCATCGATGGTTGTGTTAGTAAACAAGTCACGCACGGGAATGGTCAATACGAATCAAAGTTCCTGACGGGGAGATGAATAGAATGATTGCACGGTGAGATGAAGCGGAACAAGTGAGGCCGTTATAGAGAAGCAGTATCAACCTAAGATTAAAAGCAAGATGGAGGCTTACCATAAATTGGACTTGAGCAGAGATGAGAGACAGAGAATGATCCATCATTGCCCTCGGTAAGATCACAAATGGTACCTCTAGGCTGTTTCTTGGGAATCAATGCTCTGTCTTGCGCAAGGCGAGCCCAAAGAAGACGGGAGCTAATGTTAATGAGACCTTGTGATTTGAGAGTATAAGTAGCGAATCGGACTCGCAGGCACAGTCGGTGAAGATCCGCAGAGAGAGGGCAGATAGGTATCGAAAGGCCAGGTTGAAGTTGTACAGAAGAGCCTGTCTCGGTGGAAAGTACAGTTGATGTTAGGGCAATAGGCAACAGTGTCACTGAGACGCGGATGATGTTGAAAGAAAAGTGTATAAATATAGGTCCGAGTAAACCCCAGATTCCGTGGAACAAAGGGTGGCAGACATCAATGGAGTAGTCGTTTCTTTTTCCTCCTGTATTCCCTTGATGGCCCGAAGCCCTGCGTCTTCATTGTTCTAATCCGCAGAGTGGAGTTACGCCATTGTCCGGGGAAATGACAGTATCGAATAAAGCCAGCACGCAAGGATGTCCGATGTTGACGATGTTATTTTAAAGGTAGACTGGCGAATGTTGTAGGATCGAATGCAAAGAGGAGGATATGTAGGTTGTAAAAAAGAGAGGAGGAAGAACGGAATGGATGGATGATTGAATCTCCAGTGGTGGTGACTCAAAGTTGCCTTCCCTTTTGGGCGAGGGTAGAGTGCCTGAGGTTCTTCTTTTCGCTGCAACGCCAATTGCCTCTCGCCTGTACAGAATGTTGAATCTGGATCTCTGGTGATCGATTCGAAGAGTACGGGGAAGCAAAGGAGGGTAGTTGAGATAGAAAAAAGAAAGAAAGTCTTCTTTTGTTGTGTGAAGCTCCACTCTTGAGAATACTGGGGATAAAGAATATAATTGTTTTTGAAAGCAAAGTGTTATCCTAATAAATGATCCTTTTAACGTCAATTATAAACCTTTTTCCCAAATCCCCTGTGCAACGCGATCTCTGCAGTGACTGGACGAAAGTGGCTCTATGTCGTAGATAGCCTTTATCTCCAGCTTTTCTGGCTCCACCAGCTACCTACCTAGTCTAAGACTCTTAAGGTAACTAACTAAACTAACCAACTGCTTATCAGCCATTCCATGGGCATGATGATTGATGACCAGCAAATCTGCTTCGACCGCCACCCCGCGCTAGGCGCTGCTTCCGTCGTCGTGACAGTAGGGGAATCCCAGATAATAATAAAAATAAGAATACTGCTGATAATAATAATAATAAAAATACCGAGGGTTAATCTAAATGATGGATAACTAAATAATACTAAGAAAATAAGATCAGAACTGTGCGTTATGAGTTATGACCCCTCTCCGGCGCACGGTTCGAGTAGCTAGCGGATGGTGAATGGCTGGTGCCATGTTCATCCGCTCCCCGCACTTTTTGCTCTCGGTTCAATTTGCTCGATGCGATGCTCCAGGGTTTGTGAGCTGGCTAGTCAGGCACCCGTACACATTCATCAATCAATTCTGCATAATGTGGCAAGCTAATGAATGGAGGGAGGAAAAGGAACATGGCAGACTGCGTGTTTCCTCCACATTCTTCAAATGTCTTCGAGAACTTACTGTGATGACGACAAGAGACTCGCAAGTTCTATCCTCTCGGAGAAGCTCAGACAGCTAGCCTGGGGAGATGTTTCTGTTTAGCGAGACAAGCGCCAAAATGGTCACCGTGACACAGTCATTTGAACAAGGTGGAGTCAGCGCTCAAACTCATCACTCCTAGATACTCCTATCTTCTACTCCGGAGATAAAGACCTCATCCACGAAACTGGAATCATCAGCGACATCAACCCAGCTCAATCACGAAATCATGCCATCATGATGGCGCCACTCTAATGCTTTAGACTGCATAAAAACTGTACGCCATCCAGAACTCCTGTCACACAAGTGCCAGTGCCACTACCATAATCTCCTAAAAGTAAAACCCTCAGTGCCACGCAGCTGGAATACCAAATGTCAGAGTCTATTCCCCTCACATTTGCGCTTGAAGCGCTTCAATCAGAATCTCCCACCGTTATTCCCTCCCATCGTTGTAAGTTGTTTCACAAGAGAGGTCCTATTTGAGCTACCTGCAGGTCCGCACGGGCTTCCAAGTCGGATGATCATTCCCCCCTAACCCTACGAACCGCTGTCTTCAAATCACTCGCATCAATCAGACTTTGGTCTTGACGACGACTGTCCAATCACCCAGTCCCCAGGGGCGATCATCCGGTCCATCCCTGTTGACTGCCGAGGACTGCCAGGTGGGTGTTGCTGAGTCGATGTCAAGAATCACTCTCGCTAGCTATCTTGCGAGTTAAGATAGGCTTCCCCGACCAGGCTACACGCCATTCAATCGAATTGCTTTCTGCGCTTATACCTCCGTTACTGTGTTGCTCCATTGCTCCTCCAAACGTGGCGCCGTCCATGGTGAGTTTCAGCTACCTTGGGGATGATTAATGATGAAGCCGTGCAGATAGGGAAAGGCGGCACCGTCACGGAGATAAGGGGAACGGGCGTCGGGAAATTCTCTCGTTTGCTTCTTCCTTCGCAGGTTCTCATCTGTAAATTGGCGCAGATACCTTATATTCATGTTTGTATTCTGCAAATATGGAAGCGGATGTATAACAAGGCCCTTTTCTTTGAGTCCATTCTTCTTTATTTAGGTTTGGAGTTGATTGATCAGCCACACGAGTAGAATTACGCATGCTCGGTAGCGTAGGACAACCACAGTGATACAGACATCAAATAATAAACTGCCTCTCAAAGTAGATATGAGTCCCATTTCATACATACAACATAACGACAAAGATTATAAACGCCCGCAATGCATGAATCCCTTCTCCGAAGAAGTGGAAGTGAGAATACACGAGACAAGATCCCTAGAAAAGGCGCAAATAGATCCACGGAATAGGGGGATACGCTTAATCATCGGTTCTTGCGCGCTTCGATCTCCCATCCTCACGCTCGACTTCCTGGATCCCGTAGCGCTTCTGTCCGGCTCCCCCGGTTACGTCGGCGATCATGCTGTCGATGCCAAAGGGGTCTGTGGTGTCTTTCTCAAACTGGACGGGGCCGTCACGGGTCTGCGAGAAAGTATAAAAGTCAGCTGAGTTGTTTGATTACACGGTGATGGTTCGTGCGATAGTGGTTTCTATGGGACGGGGTTTTTATGGGAGGGTTCGGGAAGGTAAAAAGGTCAATCTTACCTCAGCCTCAGCTGCGCCCCGGAAACCTTCTTTGGCTTTGCCCAGAACTTCAAAGCGATTGGCTTTCTGAATCTTGCTCATCTCCCCCTCAGCTCCCTCCTCGTCGTCCACATCCAGCTGAGCGCGAGGCCGGTAAATGCTGTTGATCGCGTCCTGCGCGGCAAACAACGGCTTGTCGTACGGATTATCCTCGTTGAATCCCGCGTGCATGCCACTTGTCTGGTTAAAGAGCCGAGAGTCCCACATGGACTCGGATGTCTGCGTCGGCTTGGCCAACCCGAGCGCGACCTTCTCCGAGATGTCACGGTTCTGTTCGCGGGCCATCATCTGGATTCGCCGCTCCGTGCCCATGCGAGACTGGCGCAGCTGTCGCTCGGCGTCCTGGCGGCGCTCGCGACGAATGCGCTCGCGCTCCCGGGCCGCTTCCTCGTCATCACTGGGCGTAGCAGACCGAGAATAAGCGGACGGACTGCGGCTGACACTGCGCGTGCCTGACCGCGCACGAGAATCGCGACGGCTGCTTGCGGCTCGCTCCTCGCGGGCCTTCTGCGCCAGGGCGCGGAGGTGCTCCTCCTTCTGAGCCTTCTCCTTCTCCGCCAGCTTCTGCTGCATCTGTGCGCGCAGTCGTACCTCCTCGCGGGCATGTCGGTCCGCAGTAAACAGGGCCTCGGCGAACTGAGCGAACTTGTCGTTGATCGTAACATCCTGTAGTCCCCGTCCGTCCGCAGCGAGACGCTTGTCGAGCGGGACTGTGTAACCTTTGGGATTCTTCCAGTTCGACACGGGAGGTGGGATCCGCCAAGCCTCCTGGTCTTCTGCCGTCAGCTTTCGAGGCGGAGAATGCATAATGGGCGGAGGTGGCGAGGGCGGGCCGCGGGGGATTTTCTTGTGCTTGAACTTGGGAGGCTCCATGGGATCCTGCTGTCTCTCGACGATCTTCATGATCCGATCGTTCTTCCGCGTAGTGTCTCCCATCTGGTTGGCAGGCGTGTACCGGACAAACGTAGGCTCTGCCCTCCGACCACCCTTGACGTTCTTCGGCTTCTGCGCCGCCACAGCACCCTGCACCAGACTCGCCAACGCATTCTTGGTCTTCTCCATCTGCGCCTCCACCTCTTCCTCCGAGGGACGGTCTAGCGAGACCTCCCCCATATCCACCCGCTGTCGGAGCGGAATCAGATCCTTGAAGGAAGCATGGACGATCCGGTTCTCGCTGTGACCCCGCCGGGCGATCGCGTCGTACTTGACTTTTCCCTCTGCATCAACCTGCACCGCGAGCGCGTTCGATGTCGAAGCAGTACCCTTGCGGCCCATGTCGAGGGGATACTGTGCGACCAGGATCTCCGGGAACGCGCCACCGTCACCGAAATCCTCAGCTGCTCGAGGTCGCCATCCTGTACGGTTGCCATATGGGGGAGGACCGGTTTTCTGTACATAATAGACCAAGTAGTTAGTACACAAGTCAAATGAGAAAAATCCTGAAGCGTAGAGACGGAATACCCACCCTCAACACAATCTGACTTTGATCAATCTGGTCGGCGCCCACGATCCGCGGACCACGGGGTTGGGCGTGTTGAGGCACCTCCTCATCCTCGCCGGTGTATTTCGGCTTTGGTAAAGACTTGAAAAGCCCCTCTGCAATTGATGTCATTTTCGGAAGGGGGACAAGGTAGAAAGGTTAAGTGACGCGGGATGGATGAACTTTTGGATGGCGATGATTGCTTTTCGTTTGGCGGCCGACGGGCGGAAGTGCGCAAGTGGTTCGTGTGGCTTACTGTAGTGGTTGTCTTGCACACGAATCGCCTGGACAATCGAAAACGTGTTACTGATGGCCAGATGTTAGAGAAATACTTGTTTGAATATGCACTTGTACTCTTCCTGACGATTTCTACAACTATATAATTATGATATTGTACAACATAGTACACCAACAACAGCAACGACACCAAGAACAAAGTGACCAGCCTCACAATTGCCGCTAAATAGGAATCAATTGACATGTCTATGGTGCTCAATAGATGATATGGCAATATCAAAAAACCCAACTCTCGGGAGAAGCTTCTTGAGGATGACGATATGATTTGAGCGGGATAAGGGTGAATGGCGAAGGGAGATGAGAGGAGGCGATGATTATATAGAGAGACGATATGAGTGGAGAACAGATGAAAGAGAACAATAAGGATTAAGTGAAATCATCAAGACGCTTAACCAAGTAGATGCGTGCGCATAGGACATGCAATGCCCTCCGAATCGTTGACTTCCACGAAATGCTCTTTTCCGCGATAGGTATACCAAATCTTCAGCTTCTTCGGGAGAAGAGGCGCGGGATCGTAGAAGCCCAGAATTTGGAACTAATGAATGGTTAGTGAAGTCCATAACAACGTCACCGCACGATACTGACTTTGACAGTGTCCTTTGTTATCACCAGCTGGCCGTGGTCCACCAACGCAGCCACTGGAATCGTCACATCAGCGATCTCCGAATCCTCAGCGTTGTCATTTGCCCCCTTCTTCAACGGGTAATGGCCATATTCAGCTTTGGTGATGACCAGGCCACCTTTCTCTTCCTCCCTCGCTTGCCGACGGTGTACTTGTTCGGCCATAAGTTCGATTGCCTGTTGGCTTTCTGCTTTCTTCTTAGGAATCAACCTCTTCAGCTGCTTCTGCCGCCGAGCAATGGCGCGGCGGCGCTGCCTCCGTTCCCTCCGGCGGATGTATCCGAATTCTACTGCGCAGTAAGCCACCCATGGGCAGATGACTGCAAGCGCCGCGGCATCTGCATTGACGACATCCATCGGACAGACCGCAATGGGGAGGTTGATCCTCTGCCCGAGTCTGCTCCAGGAGGCTGTCATGACGAGGCCAAGGCCTCCTTGGACCCCAACTCCGAAGCCCATGTGGGTGAATCTGCCTACCCGGCGCGTGCCGGAGATGTTCCAGGCTAGGGACAGGTCCATATTCACCGTGCTCCGGACCTCAACGCGCACAGACCGAGGCTCGCTCGCGGGCGGCAAAGAATAATGGCCCTCGGAGCTCCACTCGGAGCGAGCAAGCTTGCTGGCTGCCTTGCCAGTGAAGATATTCCGAGCATAGGTAAAAGACAGTCCTGCGTCCTGAGGTGATGCAGTGACCACCGCCTCCCAAGACTCGGCAGCATTTGCCTCGCTGCGCGCCTTCCTGCGGATTTGTCTAAACTCAGCTTCCGCCTCATCCTCCTCCCCGTTCGCCTCGTCCTCGTCGTCACCAATCACAATTGTATTCCCGGTTTGTTTGGGAAAGGACAAGAATCCCAGCTGGAATTGACTCGGTTGAGTAAAAGCATACATTGACATGGCCGACTCTGTATCGAGGTCAAGGTTGGCAATCGGGGTGAATAAGACCCGCAGCACCTTTGGCCACTGGATGGTACCGCTGGACCAGGAGCAAAAGGCCTGCTTCCTTTCACCAATCTCCTTTGTCACCTGCAGTGCAAGTATAGGTGGCGTTTTCAGGAGCGAGTTGGTGATGATGGCGCTCGTGTTGACCTGGAACGGTTTCGTCCCTGGAATAGGCTGGACTGCTTTGGCAATTGTTGCTTGCAACAACGGAGTCGGCAGGAGTGCCGCGTTCAACGCAAAGGCCGAGTCTTGCAGAAAAGCAAAAGGGCGTTTGGCTAGAATCCCTTTCATGCTCGCGAGATCTCCAAAGCGTTGGCTTACGCCGGCGCCCAGATGGATGTCTCTTCCTGCAATGAGCAACGGTAGAGGAACCTGCTGAACAATTAGAGAACAGTTCAACATGATTGCGGAAGGTCGTATGTATCTGAACATACCGCTCGCATCACCGTCTCCCCACTATCAAGCTGGAATTGCATCTGGCGAAAATTACGCCGGAGAGTGCCAGAGATACCAGCATTGAACATAATCTCAGGTCCTTGAGTCTCTTGATATGGATGGACTTTCTGCTGGGTCGATTTGCCATCGGGCTCTTCATCCTCAGCCTCATCCTCAGCCTCTTCTTTTTCGAAGAGTACCTCCGGCGTGGGAAACGGCGCCTTGAAAGAGTATGTGATAGCGTAGGAAGACAACTTGGGAGAGGGAATATGGATATACACCTCCCCGTCATCCTCATCAACCTCAATCATGGAGGACGCATCAACCCCGAGAGTCAGCGAGCCCTGTCAACGTTCCACACCCACAATCAGCACAACACGCGACAAACCCAAGCAAGACAGCAAAGGGGAAAAAAGAGAACCAACCCTACTCCGGACCAAACTATTCACCACCTCCCTCTCCCGCCTCTTCATTGTCTCCATAAACCACCCCCGAAACTCCTCCGGCGTCTGAGCCCTCACACCAACCTGCCTCTCCGCCTCCCCACCC